>JAGDQP010001809.1:30974-115027 GCA_022664845.1 Lepisma saccharinum
GTATATATATATATATATACACGTCTTGTGGGGTATCGTTGAACAGCTCTTGATGAATAATCAATAAATAGTTTCTTGATAGCTCTCATATAAGGCGAGATTTGAATTTTTGAAAATAAAAAAAAAACTTTGAGATTTACTTCAGCCTGTAGGCCTACCGAAAGGGATTTTTAAAATTTATTTATGGTCTTTAGTCATGTAAGTCTCAAATGAAGGTCAGTCAGGTCAGAATGGAGGAACCTCCTATGGGGTCCGGACGGTGTTGTCCAAGCCCTATGTTGAAGGTTTCATCCAGGCATTTGTCTGGAGTGACTGAGAAAATACTTTGGAAAACCTTCAGCCAGGATGGTCGGCCGCTGGGATCGAAACCACATCCTTGCGAATGCTACGTCAACGCTCTACCACGGAGCTACGGCGGCTCGCTTTAAATCCATATAATATATGGTTTCCTTTATGTCAATAAAACTTGTTAATTATATGTCAATAAAATTTTCAGATTGATTGGTATAATATTGCATCAAGCATTTGATATTTTAATAAAAAATATTGAATCAAGGAGTATTTTAACAAAACAAATGAATCAATTGGATTTCTGAACAAAGACAAAAACAAGCATAGAATTCCTGATATAAAGTTATGTTACGTTAGATAAAGTTAGACTAGGTTACTATTCTTTGAATTCCTGATTTACATTTGTTAAGAGTTTGTGACGATTGGTCACTTTGATCGTCGTTTTCTTGTTACAATCAAAACTAATAATCAATAAACCACGACAAATGCACTTCCGAAATTAAAAGACCGAACTACACTTGATAATGAGAATATAACCTTCGTACTAAGCCACTAACAATATAATAACTTAATGTCTATCAAAAAAGCTGTTCAAGGACATAACATACGTAACTTACTCTAACATAGTTTTACCTACAGTAACAAAAAAATTGGAATATAACGTAACATATTTCAAATACAAAACTTCTAATCGCAATGGCAATGTGACGCATGCATTAAGTCACGATTACAAATAATAACTTAATATTTATAAAATTCACGTCATGGATACATATTAACACCTGCGTGGACAATCGCGATCAAAGTGACTAAAGTTTCTTGTTTCAGTTGCAACTAAACATCACAAACTCTTAACAAATGTAAATCAGATATTCCTGTGATATGCGACTGTTTGTATGAGTGTAAGTGACGCTCTTTGGGAACTTCATTTAATGACAGTGCAACTATTATAATGTAAGTTTACAGCAGGCAAATATTTGTAGATGCAATAAGTGTAGAGTTCAATTGGATAATTATATACGTTTAAAATGATTATATCTAAAATATTCTTCAAGAAATTATTACAGTGCTGACTGAGTTCCCGGTTCAGACAATACATTTACTGCATGCTCCTCACGTTTAATAAGTAGTCCAAAGGAGGGCGCGCGTATATCCCCATTTTAGAAAATCTTTTTGTCATTTTCCCTATATTTTGAAAAGAAAGTTTTATTATTATTTAACAGTAAACCGCGAAGGAATAATGTTGCAAATTATTCACTATCAAGCAATATTTGTTTTTATAAATAAATGATGTGTAAATTCAACGGCCATCAAAGTTTAATGTAGGCATCTGCATATACTGAGTGAAACATACCTTGCCGTTGAATCATTAAATAGTGTTTTTTGCTTTGCTGCAATAAAAGCAAGTATTCTTATGAACCACGTGATTTTTGTTGGACATTGCTTCTCCTGATTCGTATAATACTGTAAACGACCACTTCTCGTAAGAGGAGTGGAACTTGCAGCATTGGATGGATTGCTGCGTGGGTATTACACCCTTGCTTCCCCCTCTTCCCTGAACATTACCTGTAGGCGACCGTTTCTCGCATCGAGTCACGGAACCTACACACCTGAACTTTCCGCAAACTGTGGGCCGCGGGCGACCATACCACTTCGGAGGTCTGGAACCAGTAGCTCATACTACCCCACAACCTGTGAGCCGCGAGTGACCGTATCTCCTCGGAGGTCTGGAACTAGTTACTAATTTTCCCTTGAGCGTTCCCCAACCTGCGGACCGCGGGCGACCGATTCTCCACAGAGGCTCGGAACTTGTTGTATGCATACCCTGATCCACTCCTTGAGGGATAACCTCTCTGGGCGGCCCTTTCTCCTTGCGAGGCACGGAACCCAGCGAACGTGGTCTCTCACCTTGATATCCCAATCAATTTCTCCATCTCCCCGGTGTGTCCTGCTGGCCCACTGCGGAGTGGAGGCTGAGAGTCTTACAGGACTGTTTGATGAAAGATTATGAGACTCAGTGTTGCCAGTGCCACGAGTTAAGACTCAGGACGTTTTGGAAGCTCATAAACTTAGGCTGTTAGAAAATTCGTTTGAGCAAAGTTTCTGATTCAATAATGCAGGTTCAAAGTGATTCTTAGATTTTTTCTGCTCCAAAATGTAAAATTCTTTTCATTGCGATGTGTCTATGATTAATTCTCTCTAATCTAATCATAATCTTTGCTTAAAGTTGTATCTTGGGTAAAACATTGGCATTTACTAACTAGACGTACCATAAGAAATTATTTCTCCAGAAGATGCGACATTTCTGACGATACCGCGATTCTTTTGTATGTCCCTCCGATGTACGTGCATTAGTAGCGTATTTAGGTGTTTCCGGTCCCTAGGCCCACAAAAAATGGTATCCCTCACATTTAATGAGAATGCTGATTTACATACGTAACATTTTTATGTGTTTGCTCGCTCGGCCAAGGTATTTATCACGTCTCGTAGTCCAATGTCCTTGTAATATTGCGCTCAATTTGTAGAACACTATATTTCTGTCTTAGTGGTATTATGGCAATGCTTCAATGTTTTAAGGGAGGAAAATGATCATTCAGTTGAGCAGGTGTAACATTACTACAACCAGTAAATCCTAGAAGATGTATAGTTGATTACGATATTCCCAGTCAAGATACGAAATAATTATTTATTGCAATAAAGTGAATGATAATCAGATCTTAATACCTAGATTTTACTGTTGTTTTTTCGTATCATAAAAAGCTCGCCCCAAAATACAACCGCGGAACCGGTCTGTTATTGTAGCTGTAAACTGACTAAACAAACCCTAGTCCGTCCTGATACCTTGATATATAATTGTGGGTTTAGAAGCAAAAGCTGCAATCTCCACTCCAGAAAATTTTACGGGAGAGCCAAAAGAAAATTTATGGTGGTAAATATAATAGTATGTGGGTGCTTTTTTCCTATGGTCCTTACGCAAAAATCTACCAAATACACAAAGAATTAGCAATTTACCTTCGTTAGACACTTTAATGTATACAATCTCATCACAATCTCGGTTTCTCAAGAAATGGAGATTGCACCTTTTGCTTTTAAGCCCCTCTCTCGTATAAGACGTCGGGCTAAAGTTCCTGTCGAGCACGCTCCTTTATATTTATATTCTGGAGCTGGCACACGTTACTGAAATTTGAAATTTATTTTAAAGCCTTTATGCAACTTTGGCTCAGGCAGAGTGCACGCTATTGTTTAACATATTAGGTGGCTACATGTCGTTTGTCGTTTATTTCCCCCTGTACATAACTGTATTTCTAAAAATGATAGAAAAAGACGGCATATATACTATTACAAGGAATACGTTTGGGAACGCAACGCAGCCTTTGTCAGTCGACCTCGCGTCTGACCGAGGCTCCCGAATAAGCGACTATGACGTCACACCGCGGGGCTCACTGAGGCGTTGAAACCATAGAAAGCAATAGGGAACAAGCAGATATTGTCTTTTTTTCCTCCTGGGAACTAAGAAAAGAGTTTGAAAGTTACGTCACAACATATTATACTCTCTGGAAGTGCATAGTGTAATTTAAAACGCTTTATTAAAACACTTTAGCATTGGGAGGTACTTATCTTTGCGTTTTAGTTAAAAGAGGATGCATGAACACGTTAATTTGTGTACTACTGATAACTGAAAACTCAACAAAATAGATCTCATCATCTATAGTTTGAGAACTTAATATATATTAATTAACAGCCATATTCAATCCACTACTGGATGAAGTCTCTCCCGGAAGGAGGAGTTGGTCTTCTGCTCCCACGCTGACCAGACGTGTTGGGAGAGGAGAGCCGAAGCTCTCAACTGTGATCGCTACTGTCCTTTATTCACAGCAGCTCCCCAATTATCCTCACAATGCTGGGTCAGCACCGAAATTTTAAGCCCCCACCAGGAATTAAACCCGGGACCGCTCGCACTGAAGTCTAGCGCGCTACCGACTAGGCTACGCAGGAGGCTATATAGACAGGGTACGGGAGTGAATCGGACCATTTTAAAAGCGTTATTAAGAAGAAACTATGAAATTAATTGCATATTATGTATAACAGAGAAATATATATATTAATTATGTTAACTATATATCAATAATTAATTATATTAAATAGAGAAAGATTCAAACAATGATATGTGAATGTTATAGATTAAAATTCAGTGCAGAGTTCGGGTATTCGGAATGCCAAATTTTGTATCGGAATTCCGAAATATCACATTCCGAAATGTAAAGTGTTCTGAATTCCATAATTTCAGACTATCCCACACCCCCACCCCACCCCAGTCAGGGTGTTGCAAAATAACACCGACAAAACCACCTCACTTCATGTTAGGGGTGTTAGGGACCATCAAATAGGGGTGTTCGGAATTCCGGAATGAAAGCCAGCATTCGGAAAGTCAGAATTTTGAAAGTCCGGTTTCTGGAATGTCGGATAAAATTTTATTTATGGACTTTAGGTATCTAAGGCTCAGGCCGGGGGAATGTCGGAATTTCGGAAATCAGAATTCTGAAAGTAGGCATTCCGGAATTTACTTCTCACTTTCGAACATCTACCATTGAGGGTACACAGTTGCTTCGTGTCAGCGCCATAAGTTGTCGAAAGCGTGGGAAAATGAACTTTCAAGCTTGCAATTTCCAACAGAGTGTCATGCTACCCGTCAGTTTCCATCTCTAAAGAAGATGGATAGAGAATTTTTTCCTGAGAGATGTGTTTCTACTGTAGCAGGTTCTTTTTTTTAAAAGAAAAATATAATTTATTAATGATGTTTACAATGGTATGACTTTGCGCCTTACGATTAATTGCTGAATACATTTTGTGTTTTCCACGAATTTTATAATAATAATAAGGCTGGTTCTTCGATGCGTCCAGCACACTCTGGTGTTGAATTATATGAATTAAATTATTTTATAATTATAATTCAACATGTGACCTGGAGTTACCGAAGAAACACGGCAGTGATAGGTGAGTCAAGTGCAAGCTCGGCTGACAGGGGTGCGTTGAGTTGTTAAACGTATTCCCTGTAGAATAAAGGTAAGCAAAACTGTTAAGACATCAAACCAGCCTAAGATATAAATTATGTGATCCAAGTTACTCACTGAATGAAGCAGAGATAGGTTGATAGGGAAAAGGCCACAGGCTGTGAATTCTGCCTTTTTGTGCAGAAGCTGTGATGCAAAAAGTTGTAGCTGGAATACGAACAGATACAAAAATATTAATATAATAATTATTGAGATTACGTTTAAGTATTCTTCTAAGCTTACACGTATTCTATGACGTATTCCTTTCCTGAATATATTCTTTCTAGGAAGGAAAGAACATAGGTTAAAAAGTTCATTAATAATTTGTTGGGAATAGTGTAAACTAAAGAGCATACCGTTCATATATTGTTTTATCCTTTGATTCTACAATTCATGAAGGACTATGACATTCCTTAGGAGAAATCACAGTTTTGGGTTTTCCATCTTTAATTCCATTATTCTTAAATCTTCCCCCACCGCATCTTCTCATCTCTTTCTTAGCCTTCCTACTGGTTTCGCTCCTTAGATGATTCTTTAATAAATAAATTATCGTAGTGTACATTCAGATATCATCCTTTCCACCACAGATTCTTTCTCTTATTTGATGTCTTTAAACTATTTTTCTTTGTTTATTGTTATTCTGTAATATCCATTTTTCCTCACTCCTTCATAAATGTTTCTTCTTTCCATTTTACCATTCCTGGTTAACCGCAATGTTTGTGAATCGTATGTTAGTTCGGATCAAATTTCGTACTACCACTGACAGTAACGTTTCCATGTACTCTTTTGAGTTTTATATTTAACAAACTTTTATACACTAACAAGGAACACTACCCAAGTGTAACACTCCGATTTTGATAAAATTTGGAAATAAACGAATAAGTGTTTTTTGTTTCTGCGGAAAAACTGTTTTAGGGGGCAAAAGCCTCGACCCAAAATTGTGAAAGTGGCTGCCCGAAAGGCGAGAAGTGGACCGAAGTGAATGAAATTGTGCACAGAGATGGTAGACTTAAAATGAAGGAATACGTGTTTCGTATTTTCCTAGAAACAACGGGTGGGTGGGGCACAGACCCTTTCAAACATTTGACCACGAAATATCAAAAGTGCTAATAATTGTACGTCAAAAGTGCCGAAAGGACATGGAAAATTTTAACGAAACTGTGTGTAGGGACAATACGCAAGAAATAAGCGAACACGTGTTGTTTAGTTTGTGCGGAGAAACAGTGTGGGGGACAAGGCCCCCCTCCGATAAAAGGTAAATATTACCGCAGGAGCGCAGGAAAGAGTGGACCGAAGCGAATGAAATTGTGCATAGATAATGTAGATGTAAAAGAACGCAATACGTGTTTCCCAAGTGTCCCCTCCGATTTGCTCAAATTTGCCATCGCAACTGTAAAAAGAAAATAATAAATCGACACGTGTTGGTTTGTTTATGCAGAAAAACATTGTAAGGGAGTAAACTCCCCCCCTCCCGAAATATTACTATCAAATTTTCACACTAGCCGTTTCCTTCCTATATAGCATATTTGATAGTAATATTTCGGGAGGGGGGCTTTTAGTCCCTTACAATGTTTTTCAGCACAAACAAACCAACCACGTGTCGATTTATTTTCTGTCTGCTGTGCCAAATTTGAAGCAAATCGGAGGGGACACTTGGGAAACATGTATTGCGTTCTTTTACATCTACAGTATCTATGCACAATTTCATTCGCTTCGGTCCACTTCTTCCTGCTCTCCTGCGGTAATATTTACTTTTTTCGGAGGGGGTCTTGTCCCACACACTGTTTTTCCGCACAAACTAAACAACACGTGTTCGCTTATTTCTTGCGTATTGTCCCTACACACAGTTTCGTTAAAATTCTCCATGTCCTGTGTATTTTGACTTACACTTATTAACACTTTTTATATATCGTGATCAAATGTTTGGAGGGGTCTGTGCCCCACCCACCCGTTGTTTCTAGGAAAATACGAAACACGTGTTCCCTCATTTTACGTCTACCATCTCTGTGCACAATTTCATTCACTTCGGTCCACTTCTTCTCGCCTTTCGAGCGGCCACTTTCACAATTTTGGGTGGAGGCTTTTGCCCTCTAAAACCGTTTTTCCGCAGAGACAAAAAAAATGTATTCGTTTATTTCCTGTGTAGTATCTACCTGCCAAATTTTATCAAAATCGGAGTGTTACACTTGGGTACTGTTCCTTGTAAGTAACATTTGTTGGCAGCAGCTATCATTACTTTCACTTCAGTTTACAACGGAATCTCAAAATATCGTTAAGTGTTACATGTCAGATGGTTTCAGGCACGTTAGTTAGAATAGAGCATTTTCATTTCTTTAAAGTGTTCATTCCTCTGGTCCTGATCTAGTTCCCCAAACCAGCTGCATTCTTGTGTTTGGTTATATTTATGGCCTTTAGGCATTTCAGTGTGTCAGAACAATGTAATTTAATGTCAGTTCTGTCAATAACATTATGAACTTAATAAATTCAACATTTAATAGAACAGTACCACTCCAGTTCACAGGAGGTACATTTTTTTAATTTTAGTTGCCTTACATCCTCGAGAAACATAATTAAGGAAATAAGATTGAAATTGATTGACCAATCAAAAGTTAGAAATTTAATGACGTCAATTTTGGCCTGATGAATATACATTTCGATTGGCCAACAAGTGTTTTTTG
Source organism: Lepisma saccharinum (assembly GCA_022664845.1). Lineage (NCBI taxonomy): Eukaryota > Metazoa > Arthropoda > Insecta > Zygentoma > Lepismatidae > Lepisma > Lepisma saccharinum. The sequence goes on from JAGDQP010001809.1 coordinate 38,995, forward strand.
TAATGTGGTGACCATACTCAACAAACATACAAAGCCTCTGTTTCCCCTGGGGACATCTTTCGCCCACTAGTCCTGCATCTAGAACGAATAGGATGTGTTTTAAACGATATTTATGTTTTCAACGAGGTTACAACATTGACTCTCACCTGGAGTTTCAAGTGGTGAGAAAATCAAAACTAATGGTCTGTGCTATAAGTAGCAACAAGACACTATTAGCGAGAATAACAAGCAACCTCAGAGTACAGGAATATAAATTCTGTTAATGGTTTCGTAATATAACGCTTGTATGAGAAATCAATGATGTTTCTGCAACTTTTCTAAGCACTGTAAACTCCTATTATTATTATTATTATTATTATTATTATTATTATTATTATTATTATTATTATTATTATTATTATTATTATTATTATTATTATTATTATTTGAGATACAAGGGTGCATTATTTAGTATTTCTCAATGTGATGTTATTTACTTTGATTTTGCAAAGGCATTTCATTCTGTAAATCAATCTATTCTGCTTAATAAGTTAAGAAGTATGGGATTATCCCTTTTATATATAAGATGGTTTGAATCTTATCTGAAAGACACGACTTTTCAGATTAAAGTTAATAAAAACTTGTCAACTTCTGCCAAATTAGGAAATGGGATTCCGCACGGTCGAATCCCTTCGTCCAATCTTATTCAATATATTTATTAATGACTTATGTGCAAAGGGTAAATTATGTTACACCTTTACTTTAATTACGATTTAAAATTATTTTGGTTATATTGAAAGTAATTCTGACTTTGTTAGAATACAAGAAGACGTTAACAAGGTGATGTGATAAGAACAAAATGAAAGTAAAGTTGAATAAAACAAAGCCATACCCAAAAAACGAATTATCTCCCAATTACTATAAAATAATGGATAATGTAATATGTAAAATTTAGTCAATCAAAGACCTAGGCATATATTTTGACGCCAATGGTAAATTTAAGGGAGAAATCGATACTTTAACTTAATAATCCAAAAATAGAACAGGGTATATATTTAACAAATGAAGAGAGTTAACTACAGTGGAAACATACTTAATGTTATATGAAGTTTTAGTGAGAGCTAAATTAGAATATGGAATCATAAGTTGGTAGCAAGAAACATTAACCAGCAGTTTAAAAATAGAAGCCATTCAAAAGATTTTTTTATTAGAGTTTTATGCCTTAAGTTTGCTCTATTATACTACGAACATAAATACGGCTACTGGTGCAATTTTCTCAGACTTGAACCCTTGTACATACGAAGAAGAAATATTGATAAACAATTTATTGATGATATAAAATAAAATTCATAGCAAATATTTACTGAAAAAATTGGGTTTCAGGAACTTACTCATATTCTTAGAAAATATGAATTCCTGGTTAACAGAGATAAAAAGAAAACAGTTTTAACTGGAACGATTCACACTTATAACCAAGATATGAATGAATGACAAAGCTATAGCTGCATTATATGCTTTTATATATTTCACACATTTTAGCTATGTGACTTTCCATATTTTTTTGTATTACTACTGTACTTGTTATGCAGTTCATATTCATCGTAATTTTTAGGTTTAAACAGTTTTAACGTTACACGGTTGTAAATTTATCATGTAATATTTACCCTTTATTTCTCTTATTGAAAATATTTTTAGAATTTATGTAATATCTATGTGAAATATTATGATGTTTAAGCATAATATGGATTGTTTTAAATACATGCTACTTTGCAACACTGGCTGATACAACATTTATAACCTCTTACCTATTTTATGCTTTTTATTACTTGAAGTTACGGATTTTATACAGATTGTACCTAATTACTCTGAACAGATTTTATAAATTTACTGTAAGTAATGTTTAAATATTTCTATATAGACTACGTATGCTGTAAATTTTATTGTAACGACTTTAATGATGTTATGGAAGATATTTATGTAACTATGTAATATTTTTGACACGTGTTGTATTGACGCACAGGGTATTTATAACACGAAAATATAATGAAAATTCATTAAACATTCATTCATTATTAGAGATGGGTCGATACTCAATGTTCGATGCTGGATACTTTCTTCAACAGTGTTCTGCAATGCATATTCAATTAAAAGTAATTAAGTAATATATAAATTAGAGATAGGTCGATACCAGAATTTCTCGATACTCGATACTGGTATTTATTTTTGATCTTGGCACTTCCTTCAAAATTGCTTTACCCCAGAGAATATTGATACACTTTAGGAATACGCTTTGAATATTCCAAGAATATTCTACGAATGCCCGGAATGAGCGCATATCCTAAGAATATCCCTGGGGATATTCCAAATGTATTCTACGAATATGTCGAGAATAATTATTATTTAGAGATATTCTCATAATATTAATATTGTAAAAAGAATATTCTAGGAATATCCTTATTTGATCCCAAATATTCTGGGACATTGTACAGTGGTACACGTACTGGATCTAAATTGGATATATCTGTGATATCCTCTGCTAATTGGGACAATGTAAATAATACATATGTGATCAAAAGCAATATATATGTTTTCTATTGTTTAAAAGTTCTACTGAATTATCTTTTTCTATCTTAAATACTTACAATATTTTTGTATAATTTGATCCCATTTACAGTGTACCTCGTTTATAGCGACATCGGTTTTAACGGCCTCTTGCCTATAGCGTCAGGTATTCTGTGGTATTGACATATTCCTCATAACTGCATAACCCTCGGTTACAATGACATTCGGTTATAACGACACAATTTTTCAAGTCCCTTCGATGTTATAACCGAGTTCTACTGCATGCAATTCTTTGCATTTTTGTTTTACAGAAGAGTGAAAGACGTCTTTTTAAAAGTTGAAACTGTTAAAATTAACACGTCTTCCACTTAGTAGGGCATATCTAAATATAAGAAAACCAACAATAACATCTAAACATACTTTTCAATAACTGGATGTTATAGTTTTTTTTGTTAAGGAACACGAACGAGCTTTCCCCCTCCATCAGAATCAAGTCGACTTTTGTCAGGCTTTTTCTGTCACTTCTGGCTACTTCTCTTTTCAGGATTGTGCTCATCAGAGCCAGTCGGTATGTGAGTGAAAAACTATAGACATACCCAGGCAAATTGCTTCTCTCCGTCTCTCTCGTTCCGTCACTGACACACACCGAAAATATTAGGAAACCAAGTACTATTATATGGTTTTTCTAAAGGATGATTTAGCGGTTGTTTTGTAGTTTCAAACTTCATAAAATCGTCATTGTATCCGCCATGGGTTTTTTCTTTTCTCTCTTTTTTCATACACATTTGACGGTAGTGCAAATTGTTCATCTTTTTATTTTATGACGGTATGTGAGTATCTCTATATGTGTGTGTGGCTGCATAGTCATCCGTAGGCCAAGGGACATTGAAATTGACAACGAAGAAAATTTCACCGCTGTCCCTGAACCTTGAAACGGGAAGCTCTTTTTTGGTGCAGAAGAGACCACGCTAGGCGTCTAAGAACTAAAGGACAAAAATATTCTCAGTAATTGAGCTATTATTTTCAATCTGCTTCTCCCAACAAATGAAAGCAAGAAGCTTCCTTCAAAGTATTTTTCTTTTGAATACTCAAGAATCTTTTCGTCGCAGTATTCAGAGAAAGGAAATTGTTTAGAGTTTGCTTACCCTGCTTATTTCTTCTTCAACGTAAAGCAAAGTGAGTGCCAAAAAATATATAGAATGGGGGGAGGGACTGATATCGGACACTTTTCTGTCTCGATTGTTTTTGTGTGTACACGGATGCTTTCATTCAGTACTCAATATTTCTTAAACCTTTATGAATTTCTTTTACATTTCTAGAATTTTATATCTCGGCAAATAGAGATGGGTCGCTACGAGAAATTCTCAATACTCCCGAGATACTTATTATTTGATTTTCCATATTTTCTCTCAATGTCGTTCAATGTATTAAATCATTCATAAATTAATTAAATTTAAAATGTAAGTGTATTGCTTTCCTATAATTTAACTCTGTCCTGACCCATAGATGCCTAAAGGACATAAATAAAATTCAGAAGCTTTAAGATGTAAGTTATAAATCTAACATTCTACCATGAGATTACTTTTAGAGAAAGATATTTGTCTAACAAATATCGAAGTATCAAAAAAAGTGTCGACTCCATTAGTTGAAATATCGACCGATACCGATACTTTGAAAATATCGGTAGTATCGAGGTATCAAAAGGGATCGTGAAAACACATCTAATTATTATTATTATTATTATTATTATTATTATTATTATTATTATTATTATTAGTAGTAGTAGTAGTAGTAGTAGTAGTAGTAGTAGTAGTAGTATTTAAGGGTGATTCCAATACATTTCACCTGACTCGCTTGCTATTTACTGAGGGTACATATAGGTAGAGGCAAGATTTGCTAACTTATTATCTCTTTCCTTAACAGGTTTGTGTCAGATATATGTTGTTCTGACTAGGATCCGGATTCTTAGATTCTTATAAACCCTATATTAGATTTTTAAGCATACTAAAATTCAACAAACACATTTAAAAGAATATTATTTAATTTTGTATTTTAATTCTTTTATTTTTACTTACATTTTCCAGGATTCCGAACCACAAAACTACATGAAGACTCTTTACTTAATTTTCAATTATTTAAAGAACATAATTTTAAAATTATCCCTGTGCCATTTCCAAGTCTTTATACTGTCAGGTTTCTGACCTTCTATAAAAAAGTTACATTAAACCCAATAAGAAGATTTTTAAAATTTAATCAGGTACTGTTGCAATGGACTTCTAACATTGTTAGGTTTTCTATGGTGAATATTTTTCTGTTGTCTTTTAAGACATTCTTATAATAAGAAGTTGTTCTTCCTACACAACATGAAATCATTGGTGCAAGTGTCAATGAAGTCACTCTTGCCGGTCCCCGTGGTAAATCCTTTGAAATTTGTTTGCTTGGAGAACTACAAATACAGTTTTCATCGCTGTAGAATCTTGGTGAACTATAATGAATAGTCTATGCCCACTAATCCTTGTATTTCTTTCTTTGAAATTGTGTTAATTACTTCTACTGCATCTTTTGGTGCCATCCGGATAGCCGTGCGGTCTGAGGCGTTAGTACAACGGCTCGAAGGTCCCGGGTTCGAGTCTCGACAGGGCATGGGTGTGGATTTTAACTGGCAATAAATGAGCGAATCGTGACTGGCCGAAGTTAAAAGTTACTAAACTGGCCCATATAAATTTTTTTGCATCTTTTGGTGGTAAAGTTGCAGACTCCAGGCGCTGAATACCTGCTGGAAGATAACTGAAATTGGCCGTAATAAAGGCCTTAATAAAGGCGACTAGTCAAACACTCTTGATGTCTTCAAAATGGTAGGCATAGTAATTGGCTGGCACGAGATAAGTTGACCAGCGGATGATGGTTGGTTCTGATGGAAGAGGTGCTCTTGGTAGCATTTCCTTGAAATTTTGAATGCGACTAGGAGTTTTCAGAAAGACTTTCTTCACTAATGAGATAGTGTTATTCGCTTCTGGGAAATTGTTTCTAACATCTTCAGTCAACTACTTTAAGATACGTGATGTAAAGCAGGCTAGAAAATAAACTTTCTGATGTCTCGCACGCCTTGTTCATATAATCCGCACTTTCGGTCACGAAAAGTAGAAACTTCTTATCTCGGCTTTCTGCTTACCATGGAATGTGTATGGCGTCTCTGACGGTACAGGATATGATGCTGTGGTTTGTTTTGTACATCATCTTGCATAAAGCGAGGTTGTGCTTACCAGGTTATATGCAGTTTGACTTACTCGCAACGAAATTAGCGATGAAAGTACCACAACTATCGGTTGTCTCGTCTACCGGAAGCCCGCCTGTACGTCTCTAGTGATGGATTCAATATTTCCTGATATAGTTGCTCCAAATAGTTTCATCTAGCTTCATTCGTCTGATATCTTTCGACCATTGAAGTCTTGAACATATTTATTGAATACTGGGTTTTGTAGCACATGCCACGCTGATAGTGGTGGCTCACATTATTAAAACGTGTATTAATACTTTCTTTTGAAGAGCCAGAAAAAACTTGATCATTGGTTGAAACCGGATTCTCTGTTCCATCTTAATACTGCTGATATCCCCTCCAGACCTTTAATGCTACAGAAAATGTGATTATTGATCTCAGCTAACCTGCGCTTGGCATACCTGACAAATAAAAATTCTGCCATTATTGGTAAAATTCGGGTCGCTGCCATTCACTGGTGAATCAACCAACTATTAGACGAATTTACTTTTGGCATCTTGGTCGAGAAAACGCTGTCAATAAATAGCAAGGGTAACATTCTTAAGAATGCATTGAGTATGTGTAAGAACTCACGATTTCCCTTAAGTAACAATTTCCTTTAACGCAACAATGGAATTAAAAAATTGATTTTCTTTTTGAAGAGTAACTCATGCATAATGTTGCCTAATGTTTTACAAGCAAAGTTTAGTATTATCATCCTATTCAATCAGTTAACCTCGGCAGCCCTTTCGCACCCAACCATTACACACCGTCTTTGTATGTCACCGCGCCACGTTGCACCGATTTATATATTATTAAGCACAAGCCAATGCTGCAATTCTAGTTCAGAAACAATTTGTTATTGTGCTTAATTAAGAAACATAATAATATGAATTAATCATTTGTTAGGTATTTCGCTGTACAATTTTAACTCTTTTAAAAAACAAAATGACAGTTTGAGCCATGTTTACGTGACATTTAGCCAATTTTAGATTTTATAAGATTCAAATAAGTGGCTCGCATTATAATGAAATGGATAATTATGTTAAAATATCATGGTTAGCTAGCAAGGAATAAAATAGTTTAAAACCTAAGAATCCGTGCTCTCGTTATGAGGCATGATTTGTTTTATTCTCCATAATAAAGGCTAAAATGTGTTAAAGACTTTCGGTAATGAACATATTTTCATTCCATGTACAAATCAAGAAACTAAGCAATAACAAAAGTGAAATGTTTTCATTTTCATTTTCAATTCACTCCAGTCGGCAACCAAACATCTGATGTATGCTAAACTGATACACTTACTCGAAGATCTAACTAACATTTAAATCTATGCCATTAGAGTATATTAAAAACCTGAAATTCTAGGTGGGAGATATGTGTTTGCCCTTTTGGAGCCACTTTAAAATAACTTTCCTTCGGAAGATGGCTTCTAAAATCATATCTCGCTAGTCAAAGATAATAAATCTCCAGAGAAGCAACAGATTAAAACTACTATTTGTAAACACAAACGCAACGTCTCAGGTTAAACATTAGAATGTATATAAACATAGTTACCTCCTCCTTTATATCTGGATGCAAGTCTCTCCTTAAGAGTCTGTGCACAAGAACTCCTGTCCTATCTGCCTGGAAATAAAACAGAAAAGAGTTAAATTCAATATCCATGTAAACAATACTTATCCAAAATCTTAGGCTATTTTGAACTAGAGTTTTGAATGTACCTAACGTGATAAATCCCGGGCCAAAAAAGCCACGCAGTGCCTGCTGCGAACGTGCGCGTCCACGCGTTGCGGATAGTGGGCCAGCTCCCAGCTAGGAGGGTTAATTGCGAAGTAAGCAGGGAAACCTGACGAATAAACAATCGCGGACAATATGGCTAAGGGAGACAACCCTGACATAAAAAACTGCTGCCTTGCAGTTGGTGGAGGGATCCACAAAGGCTAAGGGAAGAGGACCCTGACAGAAAACTCCTGGTCCTCCAGGTTGGGGATTGAGCGTAAGACTAACAACCTAACCTCATAAAAACATTGTTGCGAAGCCGACAAACAAGCCTCGGAAGGTCGGAAAATCAAGGAAAGTAGAACAGGAACGGATTAGACAGATGAGAAAGGAAGAACAGAAGAGAACTCCAACGTCCGTCGCAACACTAGTAGGGGAAACAGGTGGAAAAGAAGAAGGGGAAGATCAAGAAAAAGATGGGTAGATAACTTGGAGAAAGACTTTAGGAAGCTGGGAATGAAGAGATGGAGACGGAAAGCAATGGACAGAGAGGAATGGAGGCTTGTTGTGAAAGAGGCCAAGGCCCTACAACAGCTGTAGCGCCGAGGAGTAAGTAAGTAAGTAAGTAATGAGATAAATATGAATGGAGGAGGAAGTATTGTGTACTAAACTTCTTGGATCTATATCAATTGAAAACAGGGACTATCTTTGTTCTCTCAAAGCCATTGTGAGACATATTGACTGAACATCACATACTTCGGAGAATATCTGTAAGTCTTGAGATACTTCAAATATACCGAGCAAATAATATATACATTTACCCACGGACATCGGTAACCTGTTTGGCAATGTCTCAGTGTATTTCATTTTAAGAGATCAGATATGTTATAAAATTACCAAGAACAGTTTTATATAAAATACATTTATTGTAAGATCATTATTATATAGCTCTGACAGTTCTGTATTTACGAGCAAGTGCAAAAGGCTACAAAAGTCATGGGTCTCGAACAAATTATATTCACAATTGGAGAATGAAATGCAATAGAAATATCGTTATTTTGAGGGTTCTAGCTTTCGAAGTCAAAGCAGGTAATGTAAAGATTGCGGCTTGGTAGACAGACTGCCATCATCACGTGCGTTAATTAAGAAATTTTCTTTTCGTGTAGCTCCTCTACCTTTTTATATACTTATTTCGGTACATAGTTGTAGGAACGATCTTTTCGTGTTTCAGTTTCAGGCACTTATCACCAGAGAGTGCTCATACCCCCCTTCCTCAATGACTAAGATGACTATGATTGCATAGACTCATCCACTCCAAGTAAACATCTCGGGTAGGTCGTAAACCATAGTGCTGATACCTCCATATAATCAATTTTATTCTTATCTTTATGCAAGTAAATACCCTGGTATAAACTTTACCAGTTGATTCCATTTCACTTTTTGTAAGATATATGACCTAGCATTTCCATTCTTAGTCTACTTGAAAAAGAATTGAAATGGATTGAATACCGAACATATTTTGATAATACGATGCTTTAATGTCAATACCTTATATTTATACAACTCTGTACTACTACTAGAAGTATGAACTATTGACACATGTATTGCAATAATTTCTATTATTGGGATAGTGTTGCAGCAAACTGGTTAAAAATGACTTCGTGGTATACTTTTTAAAGAATGTTCAACACATATGATGGAGTTCTAGTAGGCAGTCTATTGTATGTCATGGAACAGCGAAATTTTTCTTTTGCGATTCTCAACAAACCTATTGTATGTTCTGCTGCATAATTAACAGGATTGCACGCAGCCACGAACAAAGAACAGTTACAAGAAACTATTTCTTTGTGCGATAGTTGTTCTTAATGTATCTGGGTAACAAACCTTTTTCTGAAATGTTTAATTTTCATTGCTAGAATATACAGAAATAAGTTAGATATGAGATGAAATTCCACTAACAATCTCAGAAGCAACGCCCCCTTAATAACATTCTAGTCACGCCAACAGTAATATTTATAAAATACGTCTGCTTATACGGACCATTATTCACTGTTGTATTTCGCTCTTCCCAAAAGAGAAAAGCTTAATTTTAACTATTTAGGAATTTAGATGTAAATAGTAGTGAGTAAGCCCTCCTGGCTCCCTGATACTTAACGATGTGGACCATCCCCGCCATCTTGATATGCACTTTCCATTGATTTACATGGGAATTGTTTTACTCGTCTTATATCTATCTCTCAGGAGCGTAATTTTTAACTTCTGTTTTCGCCTAGTTTCTCGTCATGTTTTCTTGCACTTCTGCTATTTTGTAGAAATGATATATTTTACACACGAACAGTGTAATTTCCCCTTGACATATTGTGATTTATATAGCAAACTATTAATAATACATTATACTTATATATTTGAAGAAATTTCACAAACCAAAACTATACAAGAGTCAAAATACCCACCAAGACAAATTCGTGAAAACGGAACTTGAATATTCTATTTCTGGCAGGCATAAAATGAGTAAAACAATTCCATGTAAATCAATGGAAAGTGTGTACCAAAATAGCGGGTTGATCTACATCGTTAAGAAACTTACCTCTGCATATATACACAATTGTTCCCTACTTTGCCGATAGAGAAACTTCAATTATCAACTATTAGCAAATTTTCATGTAAGTATGCAAGGGTGCCCCCTGCCCCGACAACTTTCCTTTGTTCCTACACGTACACTTTGACTACTTTAAAATTACAATTTCAAGTCTCCAGTATAATTACAATGCGAAGTATAGGTATGGCCATCTAGTGGTAGATCTGGAAACCAAATGATCTGGTTAGGGAGATAGTACCCAGAAATCCGGCGGATGGAACCTGAGTTACCCCACAAATCACGAAGGTGTGGATGGATGGACTCTTTTGCTATAGCTTTGATATAAATGGATCAAACAAATAAACAATTAAATTTAACAGTGTTAATCTTAGTTCTTGACAAATTAGCTATGGTTTCCTCAGCCCTCAGAACTGTACTCTTCCTCTGAAAGTTAGTTTTCCAGGTTCTTAGACCATAAGAGTTAGGATGTTCTACTTACAAAGGTACAAGAAAGTTAATATCTTCAGGTACTTTAACGAGGAGTATAGCAACCAGTTGCACAGTTACTATGAACAATTTTCAGCAGTGCATCGCCTGGAACATTCATATGATACGTCACCGGTACCAGCTGATCGAATTTAAGTTTTGAAGTTCAGCTTAAAGCATCTGTGCCAATTATCATTCCCATCCATTTCAGTGATTGAAACTATGGTGTTTAGCATTGGATTTTCGTAGAAGAGTTAGTGGGTGGCAGACGTTCGGTATAAAAATGATTTTGCTGAGATGGTTATCTTGTGAGCATTTTCATAACGAAATCTGCCAAGTCCTTTTAGACCAATCTGGAACTGCTAGACCAATCTGTAACTGAGTGACAAGAGCTCTTGTTCTTACTGCTTGTACTATGGCTTGGCAAATACCGGTCGCTTTGTACCTAATGCCATTTCCCACAAAATTCCATAGAGTCTGAGAGAAAGTAAAATACACACGTGCGTTCAAGACTATCACTTCGTGGGTAAATAACCAACAGCGGACTGTTGCTTAGATTTGATGTTACTTCTGAGAAGTCGAACTGACGCTAGAATTATGGTTTTCTGCTGTGTTTTATCATCACCATCCCGTTTATGTACAAGTTCGCAACTAAGTAATGTACACCACAATTCTGAATGCAATCCGAATTGTAAATAATTAACAAAAATATGTAGTTTAAAATGTCTTGAACGTATACATAAATGAAAGTTTAAGAGGCGCTTAGAATCTTAGCGTCAGGCTTATCTACATCTCGAAATAAGTCGAGATCTAATTGTTCTCTACTAATCTCTACTACTACGAAATATTAACGATCAAATATCACACTTGGGTTGCGCAGCAGAATGGTCACTTAAGGTGGGAGCTAATATCTTATGTTCCTGAGTCTTGCATTCACTATCTGTCTGCTCTGTGTACGCATATATGGTTTAATTACAACAAATGTTCTCCACTTACCTCGTCTATTGTTGAGGAACAAGTCCATGCAACGTATATGAGCCTCCAGGAGTAAACAAAGATCCAGAGCAAATGTAAACAAGTGCCTTGGCTCCCATGTGACATGTAAATGGTTGAGAACAAGAAGTTTACAACAATGCAGAAAGTTTCCCCAACATGTGCTGTCAAAGTGATTCCGAATGAAACATTAATACTTGCAATTGTATCGCATACGTCATCATGTAACTTCCTTAGTTTCTGCAGTTCTTGGAACCCCGGTGGAAATTCATGTCTCTTTCTCTTAATTGACTTTAGAGGAACTCTTTCTTGAATAATACTATTTCTATCCACCTTTTGAAATAATTTATCTGGAGACGGTTTAATCCACTGTTGGTTATCCAGCTGTGAATTGATTGATGTCAAGGAGTATTTCAGAATTGACATGAGAGCCAGAATGAACAGATCGAGGATCAAATTCCGAAAGTAGAGGATGAGATGACAAATTTTAGTAATTATTTCTATACACAATTCAAAATGGTGGTAGAGTATAAAATCATACACATATAAAACTAATGCGCAAATAACAAGACCTAATGTGTGGAATAGTTGTGTTGGGTACCAGTTGTCATGGATACATGTCGCAAATACTGTGATCCTTTGCAAAATGGTGCAGATGTTTGTTGAGTATTTCAGGCACGAAAGTAGAGATGTCAAAGACGACAGAAGAGTCGTGATGATAATTGTCATTACAGCAAATTTTGAAGTCAGAATAAAATTCTTTCCATGTGCTTTTTCGGCTGAGAAATGATTTAATTTAGTTTTAAGAACGTACGTTAATGGACCAGCAAGGAACAGAAACACTGCAAATGAATAAAGTTTGTCAAACAATGTAGAACAATAGGAAAGGCCGTTCCTAGTTCTTGTCAAAGGAAGAACACCAAATAATTTAGTAATGCGATGTATGGGAAGCAGTAGAGATGTTAATTTTGCTTCCATTTTAAACCACTATTATGTATGAAATCTTGGGTCTCCTATGAAACAACTTTTGTGTTGCTGAGATGCTATTTCACTTCTTGTAAGAAAAGTCTACGAAGGATAAGAGTTCACGCGTTCCTCCATAAACTACTTTTTTACTCTGGTGACCTTCGTACGAATCATTCAAATTGTAAATAATGTTTCATAATTCAATTTATTATCAATTTGCTTCCACTTGCTCTTTTATCTTTTAAGGGAAATTGAGTGACGTACTTTGTTAAAATTCGTGCAGATTTGAGATCCGTTAGTGTAATTGGTTGTGCAATGGCCGTAAAGAAAACTTGGCAGGAGTCAATCATTTATACAATAGAAGTTAATTTGGTAGAGCTTCATCAGAAAGTTTTATTGCAAAGAACCATTTGCCGAAAGAGGTAAGTGAAATATTGGAATAACTTTAAGTAATCAAAATAAAAAAAGAACTTGTTTATTTGTATGAAATAGAATTGATTTTCTTACTTTGTTCTGAATCATACAAGGTCAAATACAAACCGATTTTATATTGCTTTGTCGATATATTACGATTCAGGTCTTAAAATACCAATTCTGAGATAGTAATTTGTGAATATCAATATTTTAACTTGAGTAGTTAGAAATTCAAATATTGTGTTAATTTTAAAGTATTTTTAAATTATATACTTTCTATAGAGTAGTTGGTTAGTGAATAATTACTAATATTTTCAGTAAATATTGAATATGTTAACAACAAATACTACTATCACTAGTATTATAGCTATGACAACAAATACAACTGCAATTGAAGAGTATAGGGAAAAGATGGAATGTCCACTTTTGGGGCGAAATTAAAATTTTCTCACCATCATATTATATTAGCTCTGTAGTTTCACGAAACACGTCATAAGATGGAGAAAAGTACCTATTTACCAAGAAATGATGAACTTTTATTTAGAAGGTAGCCTTACAAAATAAGTGATATCAGTATTAAAACCCCTTCAGGGTAAAGACAAGAGTGACGTGAGAATTCAACTCACAAAAGAAGTGATATCCATTTTGCGAGTGATTTTCCTTGTGTCACTATGGCGGAAGGGAGGATACTAAATCTCCTAATTTTATTACAAAGGAAACACTTCCGCCATAGTGACGCAAAGAAAATCATTCTCAAAATGAATATCACCTCTTTTGTGAGTAGAATTCTTGCGTCACCCTTCTCTTTACCCGAATGGCTTTTTATACTGGTAGATATTACTCATGGAGATTACATTTTTTGTCATAAGATCAGGCTTCAATGGTAGCCTAGATAGCCCACAGTATACGTCACTGACTACTACTACTACTAATAATAATAATAATATACAGTAAAACAATAAGAACTATACTTTTTAATTTCATTTTTTTTAAATGATTAAAAAACAGCAAAAGTTTTCCTCAGTTTACAAAGTAGTTCATTTGTTCTTTCTTTTTCTTTATTATTCTTCGTCAAATAGGAGAGCCCGTTATAATTAAATACAGTAATTAAAGTTGTTTCTTACGCTCGCTCCATGAAAATAAGAGAGTTGCAAGAAGTTCCTATTTTGTTATCCGAACATATATTATACCGTAATTCTTTCCGAATTTAATTTAGGACCTTTAGGCAATTTTCAATCAGTGCGGATGGGTGATGATGGATAGATTGTTGGAATGAAGAACAAAGCCCACATGGCACAAGCAGGTATCGAACCGATGAGCCCAAGCGCCAGAAATAAGCGCTGTACCATAGAGCCACCGCGGCACAACATATGTTAGAAAACAGCAAAATCGCCTGCCGCTAGTTTTGAGAACTTCGTAAACACATCAATAATAAAGCATTTTAAAATAAACAAATACATTCATTTTCTTTTACCTATAATATTTTTAAAATTTAAGTGATTTTGTTCCTGTGATACGTCAAAAGTGAATTAGAAAATGTGTGTTCGAAGACAAGAATTTGTGGACCTTTAGATGTCCTAAAGGTTAGCGCACTCGCTTTCTGCGCGCTTGATCATGGGTTCAAATTTCGTCGGGGTCTATTAAACAGAGTGGTTCCGAGCCCACTTACGAAAACCTGTAGATTGCATCCTTAAATACTCAACAGAATGTTTAGGGTGTTAACAATTCACTCGCAATGTTTTCTTCCTAGTTTTGACAAGACTCACAATTATTTTCTTCTTTACATAAAACCAAATCTTATGTGCTTTTGCTCTCTAGTCTGATATCTCTTTACCGCGTTATTTACGACTTAACAAAACTTTTAAATTTGAAGAGTACAAGGAATCAAAGAAAATTACTATTTTTAGAAATAAATTGCTTTGCACTCGTAACAAGTATTTCACAATGACAGGTAACTGTTAAATTACAATCGGAAAGGAACCGATAAGTTCCAATCCAGAAGCGTAAACTATTCAAGTGTTATAGCGGTTTTACAACATTAACTGCGTACCAGAGACATACTTTAAAATACGTTTTTACGAGAAATTACCTTGAATGGACATCACCCACTTTCCCCTGTATTCTTAACCCTCAAACACACGCGTCTCGTTTTCGTTACACAGATGCACGCGCGGGGTGATTTTCATCCCTGCTTCTTTTTAACGTTTTAAAGCAATCCTTTGGACAACTTTGATAATTTTCCATTTTTGGTTCTTTATTCACTTCATTTCAAAGCATTTGCTGTATTTATTTTAATTATTTCTATGTTGCTTGATGACATTATTATACTGATATCATAACAACATTATGCAATAGTAATAGCAACACATAATCTGCTTTCTCGCCTATAATAATAAAAGTTTGATTGAAAACGTACAGAATTCTTAATGAAGGAATATAAACACTTATATTCTTTACTTATATTCTTATATAAACACTTATACCTTTACACTATATATCTTTACACTTGTATACTCATTATATATGCACGTTCCAATTCGAACAAAATAGTATGTTAACACAAAAGCATAATTAACATATGCGGACGGCAATCCAAAAAATACTGCAAAATATATTACACAAATACACGCGCGGGGTGGAAAGCGCTCCAGTACAATTTCAGATGATGTACGTAAGCCAACCGTAGCTGCTACGGAACTAACAAACTTCGTGTGTAAGCAATAAAGTGAAATGGGCAGATAGTGAAACCAGGGTGCTCTCAGTGATCGTCTAGAAAAATAAAAGCGAATATTTTTCTTTAGGCTGGGGTGAAAAACAGCCCGGAGCGTGTGATTGAGAGTTAATTTGTTTTTGTTTAGCATATTGAATACAACTCGTATTTTAGTCCAATCTCACAAAGTTATAGAACATGTCACATATCATTATTTTATTTTAAAAATACACTAGACTCTCGCTAATCCGGCTCTCAGCAGTCCGGTCTCTCAGTAGTCCGGCCCACATCCGGCCTCTAGTCACTCAAGCAGAAATGACGATCACAATAATGAATTATCGTGTGCAACAATGTTGTTAGTTAAAAATGTTAAGTAAATCTATATATACGTATTTGAAATTGTGACTTTCTTACAGTAAGGTTCAGTACATACTATGTCTTTGGATTTGATAAAGTACAGCATGTCTAGTCCCTATGTGTTTAAACTAGTAATTTCCGACCCTCTCAATAATCCGGCACTTCCGCAAATCCGGCACCCATATGTGCAAGGAATGGCTGGATTAGCAAGAGTCTAGTGTATTCATCTGAAGAGGTGTGTGACAGCATTCGTGAACATGATGTTCGACCCTTTTCTAATTAAATTCAAGGTATCTTTATACAACGATAAAACGATAGCTGTAATGTCGGAATTACGATAAAATTCTCAAGTATAAGACAGAATATAAAATAGTGCTGAAGAAGATGAATTACTAACTGTTAAATTCAATTTGAAATTATTGTTATCTTCTGTTGTAAACTAACAATTAATTTAAGATATAAAACTAGAGGACGAGACATCCATTGACGATAACTTCATATATCGGTGCAAAAGTACAACAAACACTTTATACTAATAGACTCTGTCTGCTGATGAGGGAGTGGGAAATTCTTAATAGTGTTCCTCGTTTCTGTCTAAATGTGTTTAGATCGCAACAATTAGATATAGAACAAGCACAGTCAGAAACGTAATAAAGTTTACAATAAAGGAAAACATTTTTGATATTAGAGTACTTCAGAAGTATTGACCAACAATCACAAAGAAATGATTCTTGAAAAGAATAATAGAAAATAAACTTCGGAAGAGCAAAAATACACATTTAAAGAATAAACTAAAGACCTAGATGCAATAAAGGTATAAGTGTTCTTACGCTGTCATTGCGAAAAAGACATATTTACAATCTTCACCGTTTGTACCAGCAGACGCTACGAACTTCATTGATCATCGTATTTCATTTTATGACGAGAAAATGGCAATTGTTGGCTACTTTTCAGTAGCCAATATCTTGAAACAACAATTTTGTACTTACGCCGTTCTTACACCTAGGTATTTAATTATTGTTTTCCAATATGGCCGCAATAACGTTTTTGTGAAAGACAGGATATATTAAATTTCTTACTTAAGAACTAATATTCTGCCAACGCCGTTCAAGAGGTGATTAAGAAATAAAGGGTAATAGCATTCATTAAATGTCATAATTACTTCGCACAGTTCGTCACGAATTGTTCGAAATAATGCATATTTGTTTACTGTTACAACATTTTTATAATCTATTGATGACATTGCATCACCAATTAATGCCGAGGAAATAAAAAATAAATGCTTTGGTTTAATTTTTGAATCTGGGTCAGATAATTTAGTGTTGATAGAATGAAATTGAAATTTGATTTCTGAAACCATATTCACGATACTTAAGTAACAAATTGCACTATGAAATGCACAACATTGACACAAAGGAAACCAAGGCGTATGAGAAAAAGACCCGAAGGGATTAAAATATTTTCTAACACAGAGAAAATGGTTATAGCCAGTAGAAATAGAGATACTTGGAAAGCCAAAAAGATCGGATATTTGCTTTCTCGTTTGTAACTGTTTCCTAAATTCCAAGCTATTTTATCCAATCTATCAACAACGTCAGGAATAGATGAAGATTTCCAGAATACCATAGATCCAAGAGCAGATATTAATTTAGTACAAAATATTATTGTTGTTAAAAAGTATTGTAATTAGTACTTTGGTAAAGCCAAATCTCGCCATGAAAGCAATGAAAATAAAAGAGAAAATAAAAGAGATAAAAAGTCATCATAAGTAAATTCTTTAGTTCGATAGAGGTTCTTCCTTCTCGCACCTTTAAAGACATTTTCTAATTAATGTATAATACAAATGCCAATGTGTTTTCCTTGCTGTTTCGATAGCGCTATGCATGGAATCTACTTCCATAAATGAGTGTCCACTTAAAAATATGGCTTAATAATTTTAAGTATTCAATATAGCCCACTGGATACGGTAACAATGTCTCCACGTGGATATTCCGGTTTTGTTCCCAGAAAGTGTCAGAAAACGTGTTGTGCACTAAATTGAAGAGAATCTTTTTAAAATCCCAAACAGGTACCTATATCGCAGCTTCAACGTTTACCGTTCGTTTCTGTCCAATAGTAACAAAACAACATGGTCTTTTAGCAGTGCTGGGTATACCTAGGTACAAAACACGTACCTAAAACATGTACCTAGGTACATTTTAGTTGCAGTACCTACTATCTGTAACTAAATACTTTTCTTAGGTACTTCAGCTAATAATCGAACGAGAAATTTCTCAGTGACAGAGTACAATAAAAGGTTTCTGATAACATTCATATTGAAGCAAACTTTGAACTATTTGCCTCACTTAATCCCAAAATAAACATCTGATTTATGTGCAAAATATGGTTAATTTGCCAGCATAAAACTTTGAAAGTTTTTACTCCAACGCTGGCGATTTCTATCAACTTTTAAAGTAAATTTTTTTCCAAAATTTCGGAAGTAAAAAAAGTAGCAAAAGCCTTCATCGGCAGGGAACGTGGAATGAGTACAGGAACAGCCACATTTACAAGACAAAAGTATAAGTTTAGTTTCTATTTTTGGAATATTGTTTAAATGTTTAATACACTATGGATTCATTTACTTCGTTAATTTAGTTATTAACTGAAGGACAGATCTTGACACACTGCAGCAAAACTAACTGGTTATTGGGCGTTTGATGTAATGGTTCTTTTGTAATCCTTTTAGAAATGAAGTACGCTTTGTGTATCATAAGAACTTCACTACTTTTAATGTAATGGTAACTTAAGACCTTGCATCGGCACCACTGAGGCACGCAGATTCGAATTCTGCTGTCGGCCACACTGGCCGAGGTTCTCCGAAGATTTTCTGTTTCACCAGTCTAATCTTGATATAATAACTAGACGAAAGGTCATTACCGCTAACTTAACCCTCCCTGTACTAGGAAAAGTACTTCCCGAAGGATGCCATCCCTCTGAAATATGACCGGTTGTGCTAGGTCCTAAATAAATATAAATTAAGAACGAAAAAAATATATTTTGATGTTTTGCTATGCATTGTTTTCTCCATTTATCTGACATGAATTAGTCTTGTTTTTTAAAAAGTATTTCTGTAAAAAGTGGTTTGTTTTATTATTTTTTAATGTATTTTTTTCATTCGAATGCTAACTTCCTTTTTTCTTCACAAAAGAAAGAAATGAGAAATAACTGAAAGATTTTGTTTAGGTTCTCAATGAGTTTAACATTTCAAATATACCGCTTCATAAGTTTTAAAATAAATATTTATTTTTGAAACCATTGTATCGTAATACTTTATTACCTAAACTTTGGCACGTTTAAATAAAACTAATTTAACGCTGAGTTCATCCTTCCCATAATGAGTTCACTTCTCTGTTTACTTGGGTTATTCACGGAGTTAAACATATTTTATTAAATTATGTACTAAAAAACATTGGAAGTACCGAATCGTCGTGGTTTAATTAGTAAAGTGGTTTTCACACTCGGGAGGTCTTTGGTTCGATACTAGCGACCAACCATCCTGACTGAGGTTTTTAAATTTTTTTTTGGTCGGTAGTCTGACCAAGCAAATGCCGGGATAATACCTTCAACCTACACCCTAGTCATTTCTTTCCTGCATCCTTTCCCTTACCGTATCCCAGCATGAGTCATCGATACCTAAAGGTCAAAAATAAATTCAAATAATTAGAAGTGAAAAATGTAAGCTTTCACATATCTTGCTTCAAAACTTTTTCTTGATAAAAATCTTGTATGGAGGAAATCAAATTTACACTAGGAACATGGAGTGGAAATAGTTCAGTAGCGTGGGGATGGCGTCTCCTAGTGCCACAAAAGTATTTGAACGATAAATATGCCGCCTCAGTTTTAAAATTCATTTTCGCAAGCTCTCGGCGACTTCTTGCTCCGAAACGAAACATTCTTGCATCCTCGATGTTCTCTACACGTTTTCCTTATTTTCATGTCAGGAATGTCGTGAGGTGACTTTGTTGCAGTACTTTGCAACGCCTTTGTTTTTATACTTTAATTTGAAGATTAAAGATTTATCAAAGATTCCTCAAAGAAATGTGTCCATAGGATGTCCTAGAAAACAAATATCGCATTTACTATGTCCTCTGTTGCTAAGTAGTTGAGGGAGGAGTTATCAGAAGGATCTGGGTTCAATTATTAACTCTGGAAACGTATTTTGGTCTTTCCTAGGCTACCAGAACAATGTATGTTTCTGGGGAAAACACTAGTTTTGGAAACTATTCTTCTAGATACTGTATAAAGGAAATCCATCACAAGAAATCGGGATAAGGTATGCAATTTCATGGATTTTGTGATTTGAAATATACAATGCACGTAATGGTGGAAGTGAATGTCAACAATGAAACAACTTTTATGTGTTATGTATTTTCTGGTTGAAGCTGTAATAATGGTCTGGATAGTTTGTGTTAATGCCTTCATAAGTATTCTTCTTCAGATTATTACTTCTCAGCTATATAATGGAATCATAACTTAATGTCAAGTCTGGTGAGTAGCCGCATGCGGAAGTATTTCTCAGTCAAACGTCACAATCGTTTCCTTGACCGGTTTTGCTGTGTGGGAGGGTGCACTATCGTGAAGTACAATCACTTTATGTTGTCTTTTGTCATATTCTGGTCGTTTTTGACTCAAAGCTTGATGCAAATCGATCATTTGTTGTTGGTAACATTGGGTATTAACGATTTCGCCAGGTTTCAGCAGTTCATAATATATCACTCCCTTCTGATCCCACCAAACACAAAGCATTGTCTTCCGTCCATAGCAATTTGGTCTTGCAGTTGATGTCGCCGGTTCTCCTGGAGTTATCCATGATCTTTTACGCTTAGGATTCTCGAAATAGATCCACTTTTCGTCACGAGTCTCAATTTGATGGAGAAATGGCGAGCAGAATTTCGAAAGTGGTTTTTCGGTTTTCCTGCTGTCGTTCAGTCAATGCATGTGGAACCCATTTTCCCACCTTCTGAATCTTGTCCATGACTTTTAAACGTATGGAAACTTTTTCTCGTGTCACATTTAATTGATCCGCGAGTTGTTGTTGCGTTTGAGCGTCATTCTCATCCAACAAAGCTTGCAATTCGCTATCTGCAAACTTTTTCGGTGGTCTTCCACGTTCTTCGTTTCTCACGTCAAAATCGACACTTTTAAATTTTGTAAACCACGCATAGCACTGTGCCTTACAAAGAGCATGATCTCCGTAAGCTTCGACAAGCATGCGATGCGATTCTGCAGCAGTTTTCTTCAAATGGTAACAAAAAAAAAGCTGTCCGCACATCGTAGTTTGTAGGTACAAATTGAGCCATGTTCAACGCTATTAAACACTACAGTATGACATGAAACTTGTCTGGTTGTGAGTTTCAAATCGTTATCAACAGTCAAAACAAGCAAGTTTCGCCAAGGACGCAGTTTTACGGTAACCACAGTGACAGCTAACGCCGTCAATGCACAAATTCCGGTTTCATAATTACAAACCTGGTATAGAGAATTATTTATCGCGTTTTCTCCTACATTACGTGAAGGAGGACAAAACGTCTGCGTTGCTGTTAACATCGGTAAACAGCGTAGTTTTTGAGCGAATGCAACAGGATTTCAGCCCAAAACTATTACCAGATTTGTCATTCGAAGAGATTCAGGCTTTGTTAGTCAAACTGTATAAACCTAGAGAAAATGTCCGTACTACACGCTTTGCTTTTCATAGGACTGTGCAGCAAAAAGGGCAGACTCTTACTGAGTATATTGGACACTTGAAGACATTGGCTAACAATTGCAATTTCGAGAGTTATCAGAGTAAGCTACGGATAATGCGTTACCGAAAAGAATATTATCTATTGACGATTTGGATTTAGATAAAGCGATTTCTATTGCAACTCAACAAGAGCGCATAGAGAAAGATAGCTACATTTTCGCACAGAAATTAGGGGAAATCTATTCAACAGAGATTAATGTGGTTACGCAAAAAGGGTATTGGAGAAATGAGAGTTCTAACACGAGGTACAATCAAAATCAGATTATTAATTGTAAATTTTGTGCTCGTGGTCATAAGAGAGGTTCTTGTCCAGCATTTAAACAGAATTGTTTAGAATGCGGTAAGACTGGACATTTTAAGGTAAGTTGCAGGTATAGGAATAAATCATGGTCAGCACCAGTCAGATAAGGAAAGAGCAGTAAAATCGGTATTAACATCTACTGACGAACCAACAATAAATAATGTCGAGTATGGCCTTGGTATCGATGATTTCTGGATCAATTTAGTCGAAACAAATTCTAACATAGTTGAATCTCCTGCTTTAGCAATCACTTTAAGATCACATCAAATTTCGTTTGATGCAATTATTGATACAGGAACTTGTCATAATATCATAGATAGCGCAACAACAGATCAAATGAAGATTAGCATGGCTCCAGCCACAGATTTACCAACGATAATGGATATTAATAATAAACCTATATCACTAGTAGGTATAATTGAATTACCTTGTTTGTATCGAGATGCAGTATATAATTTACGGTGGCTAGTAACAGATTTATCAGTAACTTATGCTATTCTAGGTAATATACATAATACGAAGTAAAAGATTACTATACTAGATCGTATAAAATAATGTTCTACAAAGGTGGTTTTTTTTAAAATTTCATCACCGTAAAAAATCGATTCATCTTCGAATGTTTGAAGAAGAACTCCTTCACATTATTACACACATAGTTACAAAATCATACCAGTGATGAAAAATATTGGAATATGACAGTGGAAATTCTGTGGTAAACATTGAAATTGCACTGTGCAATAAATGTTTGCGTGAAATTTAACAAAGTATTAACAAGTGATATTTCCAGTGAAAAATTGGATGTAAAATCAGGTACATTCTAAAAGTAAGCACAATCTGTCAAATATTCTGTTCAATCAACAGTTTTTTTTTAGTGTTACAGTAAAACTTGTTTCTTTTCTACAGTCAGATATAATATGAAATTATACTAGATAAATTTAAACTCTCATTAAAATTTTGAAATCAAATTCAAATCAATTACCATTATTTAAGCACTGGTACTACTGAAAGAAGTATACAACATCACCTAACAATTTTTGTTTTTAATTTTTAACAGTACAGTAGTGAAAGAACAGGTTTATATCTGTTAACACGTGGATGTATCAAGAGAATTAGATACTAATGATTCACTACTGAAATATATAATAAAATTAATGCTCAAAATTTAATATAATTGAAGGAGCTTTTATATTATTAATATACGACAGTAAAACATTATTTTACGTCTGCGTAAAAAATTGGTTTTCTCCGTCAGGTAAATATTACTAGTAAGTTATGTGTAAATTACGTAAAATACGTAACAACTATATTACCGTGCCAACCCTGATCACAGTGCTTGACTTCGTCCGTATTTTATTATTACTCTATTTCTTTCTTTTCAAATTGATGCATTTCTTTTTTTAGTTATTTATACAGTATAACTTGCTCTTGTGGATCTAACCGTTTCCAGGTCTTTAAAAAAATATTCCTAATTTTATTTCTGGTCTTTAGGTAACTTTGACAAAGACGAGGATATAGTAAAATTCCTTGTATGCATGTGAAGCTTGAAATCAAACTAGAACCACTTTTAGGTAGATTTCGAAGAAAAATCTACCTATTGAGATCGGTACGATATCTTTGTATATATATATATATATATATCTGGGGTAGTAAAAAGTAATCCATTATTTTGCCAATAGATGGCTTCATTGATTTGTATCTCGCGTTGTATAAGTCCGATCGGGTTCAACGAGATGTCGTTCAAACGATGAGATTGCGTACTACAAACACTGTTTAGATAGTTGTGATGAGTTGACTCAGTGTTGTGTGAGCGCGCGTCAAAATGGACACTAACAAAGAGAAAATACGCTATATTTTACAGTTTTTCATCGATAAAGGCGAAAACGCAAGCCAGGCGGCTGCAAATGTGAATAGTGTTTATGGTCCTGATACTGTAACAGCCAATCACGCGCAATTTTGGTTTCGTCAATTCCGTTCCGGTAATTTTGACGTCAAAGATGTACCACGCACTGGAAGGCCAAGAGTAGAAAATGTCGATAAAATCATGGACATTGTCGCGTCCGACCGCCATGTAAGCACTGTTTCGGTTGCCCAAGAGCTAAACATTGCACAAAAAACCGTGTGGAACCATTTGCATAAGGCTGGATACACAAAGAGGCTTGATGTATGGGTGCCACACGAGTTAACCCAAAAAAACCTCATGGACCGAATTTCCATCGGCGAATCGCTGCTGAATCCCAACAAAAGCGACCCATTTCTGAAGCGGTTGGTGACTGGTGATTGAAAAGTGGATCACTTACGACAACGTCAAGAGAAAACGGTCGTGGTCGAAGCGCGGTGCGCCGGCGCAAACGGTGCCCAAGTCCGGATTGACGGCCAGAAAGGTTTTGCTGTGTGTTTGGTGGGATTGGCAGGGAATTATCTACTATGAGCTGCTCCCCTACGGCCTAACCCTTAACTCGGAACTATACTGTCAACAATTGGACCGTCTGAAGGCAGCAATCGCCCAGAAGCGGCCAGCTTTGGCCAATAGGAGAGGCATTGTGTTCCACCAGGACAACGCCAGGCCACACACATCGATAGTGACTCACCAGAAGCTCCGGGAGCTTGGTTGGGAGGTTCTTATGCATCCACCTTATAGTCCGGACCTGGTACCGAATGATTACCATCTGTTTCTGTCCATGGCGAACACGTTTGCGGGTGAAAAATTCGCTTCAAGAGAGGCTTGTGAAAATCGACTATCTCAATTTTTTTCCAATAGGGACATGGGCTTTTATGAGAGAGACATCATGATATTACCTTCCAAATGGCAACACGTCATCGAACAAAACGGCGCATATGTGACCTAAATCGGATCATTCTAACTATGGTAAGTCAAGCCTTCAATGTCATGCAAAAATAATGGATTACTTTTTACTACACCAGATATATATATATATATATATATGAGCTCCTGCGTAGCCTAGTCGGTAGCGCGCTCTACTTTAGTGCGAGCTGTCCCGGGTTCGATTCCCGTTGGGGGCTCAAAAATTTCGGTGTTGACCCAGCATCACGAGGACAATTGGGGAGCTGCTGTGAATAAAAGACAGTGGTGATCACAGTGAGAGCTTCGTCTCTCCTCTCCCAACCCGTCTGGTCATCGTGGGAGCAGTAGACCAACTCCTCCCTTCGGGGAGAGGCCTCATCCACTAATGGATTGAATATGGCTGTGATTTATTATATATATATGTGTGTGTGTTGTTTCTAGGCTTGATAACTCGGCTAAGTTCGTTAATGAGCAAAATCGGTCCAAGGGGATCGTCGGCGGAGGGGGTTGAATTTTATTTTTAAAAAAGTATATATCAGCCCCTATGGAGTTTAGAGGGAAACTTTGTCGGCATATATTATAGTACTCCCTATGAAGTTTACGGTGCCACCAACGATTCAGGGGTTGTGGGGTTACGAGTGGAGGTGGGGGTTGAAAATTTTAAAATCTTGTGGGTATCGTTGAAAAGTTCTTGATAATTAATCTATAAATCAATAACTAGTTTCTCGATAGCGCTCATATAAGACGAGATTTGAATATTTGAAAATAACAAAAAAAACTTCAAGATTTACCTCAGCCTGTAGGTCTGCCGAAAGGAATTTTCTTTACTTCCCTTACGACACCTTACTTATGTAACTGGGCCAAAAAAAGAAGGAAGAAAACGAAGAACGAGAAATGATGGTGGTGTTACCAGTGCATTTTGCATGTGATCTATATGGGAAAGGTGTTAGCAACTGGCCTGAACGCCTGGCAATACTGCTATCTTAATTTTTTCCCGTCGTTTTCCTCTTGAGAGAGAGTAGTTTATATACATATGCATTGTTTTATCTTCTCGCGTTCTGTAGAACATCGACGGCTGTTTTTCAGAACGTAGCGAAAGAGAATCGCGCGAGATTTGCATAAACACTAATTTGCGTCCATTGATTTGTAGAACGATAAGTTCGTGTGGTTCTCAAGTCGATAGAAAACGACGTTTGGATAGAAAGAGCCTTAATGTGAGGATGGCGGAAGGAAACTTGCAATCACCTGGTTTTCTGGTATCCACCTTGTATTACCTGGAGGTAACTGAGGAGAAATCTTGGCAAAACCGGGTTAGGATTGGAGTATTGGAAATGATCCTAGAACCTTACGAATGGAAAGCAAATCCTCTCCAACGTAGCTACCACCGCTCGCTAATCTTTTCAAATGTAGCGTTTGTTTCCAACTATCAATACGATAAAGTCATATTTCGAAGTTTTCTATTTCGCTAACAATATCTAAGGTTTTTCAAAATGTATGTAGGAGTTGGATAATAATTCTTGTTGAGTATCATAGTGTTCTACTGGATTACCTTAATATTTCCTTTAGGACGCTATAGTGCGTTGTAGGCAGAACAAAGGGTGCACGGAATTGATTTTCTCCCAGAACTAGTTTTACTACAAGTGCAATACAAATTGATAAAATGAGCGTCCCGAACCCGGGACTATAGCGATGTATATAGAAACTTGGCCTTCTTCTTCTTTGGTGATCAATCCTCAGAGAAGTAGGTTAGAGTCCTCCATCAGTTTGTTGCAACTGATATCCAGAAAGGAATGGGCATCAGTGCTTTGAAGGATGTACCAGACCCGTTGCAGTCGTGTGTACAGGTTTGCGGTTCAAAGGGGACACACCAGTTCCGCTGCAAACATGTGTGTGTCAGGTAAGGAAGGATTCATACCAGTTCCGTTGCAAACATGTGTATGAAGGATTGCTTCAGCCCGTTGCAGCAGATAAGCAAGGAAGGTTAGAGAGAAGTGACCACCCAGGCGATACTGGTAGCCTAGGTGTTCGGATATTTATAGGTCTTTTTGGGAGTAGTCCTCTAAATCCCTCATTCAGCTGTGCTTTCTCCCTCTGGCTGCGACACCAATTGCATCTACAGTTGTTGCTTGAATTGTTGTTGTCGTCTGCTTCTACGGTGGTTAGTGTCATTTATTATTTGCTTATGTTGCTTGTAGTACACACTTTATTGTTTGTTTACATCTTGAGTGGGTGGCATGTGATCCCAGGCACGCGGTCCATTACATACCCCCCTCTTGTTTGAAAAAAATAGAGACAAGAATAACTAGTTGTTGGGGAACGAATTTTTATTTTGTTCACACACTTAAGATTTATCACTGTGCACTATTAGTTCCACTAAATATTTCACTTAAATTGTAAGAACACTATACAAACTTTAGCTTGAAAAGTAGTCACTACATTTCCTTTATAAAATAAAAATACACTGCTATACACTGGCGCTAACACTTCCTTCGTATGAGGTACAGATAGCGCACTATTCCACTGGAGCAAGCAGAATCATTCAGAATGGTGTCATTTTCCTCAAGACAGTGGGCGAATCTGTTCGTTTTGAGTTGAGGACAAGACCAATTAAGTAAATGTCCGTGACATATTGACCTGTTATTATGATTATACCTTTTATGCTCTGAGAATTTATATCGTCTCAACACGTATTTGGAATACCTCGTAAATTACTTAATTGGTTTTGTATTCCGTTATATTCCGTACAAAATAATTATACTACTTTAATGTTCTTTACACTTTAAGATCTTTCTTTTTAAACTATGAAATATATTTTGAACATTTTGTAACTTCGTTCATAATTTCACTAGTATTTGTATATACTAGGTCACTAATAGTCTGTGGTGGCAAGGCTCTATTCGTATTAGTAACCATTTGTATTTTTGCTTGAACTGTTGTTGTCGTTTGCTTCTACGACAACTGTCGTTTGCTTATGTTGCTTGCAGTACATGCTTTATTGTTTGTTTACATCTTCAGTGGGTGGCACGTGCTCTCAGCCACGCGGTCCATTACAATACTTCATATGCGGCCCCCTTAAACCAATGTTCTGGTACTTCCTCCAGAAATGAACCAACTGCATATTTCAAGTGTAATGTGCTGCTGAGTCTGAAATCCTGTTGAAGATGATGCAACCGCTTTTCTTTTCCTGGAACAACTTCAAACACCTCACGAAAATTGCATTTAATTAAGTAGTAGTACACATAGTAGCAGTTGTTAGTGTAGTAGTGCTAGTAGTAGTAGCAGGAGAAACACTACTTCGCAACTTGAGAGTGCTTCTACTGTGTTGACAAGGAGAAAACCATACACTATTTCTCGTTCCAACATAAAAGTTTATTACCCATATTTTATTCGGTAGCAACGAAATATTTTTACCCTTCGCCAACGCATAGATATATTAACAATTTGTTCGAAATGTAAAGAATTGAAGATTTGAGAAATTCTGCATTTACAAAATATAAGTAATGAAATGCAACTTAAGTTTACTTTCTTATTTCATTGTCAGTGTTTTCTAATCCATTATAATAATTTAAATAATTTAAGCAATAATATTACCTATATCTGTGTGTATGACCGGCTATTTCTCGAAACTTTCGACTTTCACTTTGAAATATGTGGTATCATATACGAAAGTTTATGATGTGAGAATTTCACATATAAGGAGTCTAGAATCAAGAGAATACAAGTGACATTGACGAATAATTGTATTTTTAAATAACCTTTCTCATATAATCCGAAATATATGTGCCATATCTTGTAGAAAGAAACCTTGGAACTTAATGTGTAACGTACCAAATATGACACTTTTGAGTGACTTATATTTCGTATTATATATAAAATATTACCCCAAACTTTCTTTTATATTCGTCAATGTTACTTATAATCCTTGTCTTCTTAGAGTTGAGATATATTCGTAAGGTGTTGATTAGTTTAACCACTGAAAGTCAAGGAGCTGAAACTCTGTAACCGTGACAATATAAACAATCAACATCAGCAATACATAACGACTGGTTCTCCACTTTCGTTTCTTGCGTTGCTTGATCAGTGGTGAAAAGGTAAAAGTATCGTTTCTACGATACGCGCGTGCGGTGAACACGGTATAGCGATCCACATATTCTCTAACTACGGCCCGAAGAGAGCTGGGGTAGTAAGTCCTACTCTCGGCTGCATGTAACTCCCAAGGTAGCCAGGAGTACCAAGCACATTCTGGTATTTAATTTGATAAGAAGCTGAGTGCACTTCAAAGCGCCAGGCATGGAAGCACTGTTGGATCGGCAAATGAAACATTTAACGTCCATAAGGCCGCTAGGATTTCCAAGTATTAAATAAACAAATTTAGAATAATATCACTTACCTCATAATTTGTTGTAGAGCAAACCCACGTAATACTTGTAATTTTCCACAGAGACAAAATAATCGATGAACAAATATTAATGACTACAGCATTATCACGTAGTTTACCAGCAGAAAACATAACAATTGTAAAATATAATCCGCATACAAGAAAACTGAATATATCAAGAAAATGCCAGAGCAACATAAATCCAAAACTGTTATTGCATGATCTAATTGTCTCACACAATTCGTCGTGAATGTGCCGAAGACAATTGTATTTCTGAGCAAGCAGACTGTGATTATTTTCATTTGCTGTAAGTGTTGAATATGTCACCACAAATACTTTTGGTTTCCATTTTAATTTGGAATTTGATTCTAACAGAATAATGTTAATAGTTTGAAAGTTTTGTTTTATTTCTGAAGACAACTTTAAGATGTACAGAAATAAAACTGTGCTCTGAACACTTTGAATATTAAAACACAAAAAAGAAAATTTAATCAGAATAGAGCCTAAAGTGTGAGAAGGAATAGCATACGCATTTAATATCACAGAACCCATTGTGAGCAGTAGTATTTGAATACACAAAAAGTCACGAGATTTTCTTTTAGCGTAGTTATTGGATCTCAAATTCCAAGCTAGTCTGTCAAGTCTGTCTGCAATGAAAGGAATATGAGAAGATTTCCAAAGCGAATAAACCATAGATCCAAATGAAGCCAAAAGCCTAGACGACTGCATTAGCATTACCAAAATATCTGAGATGAACCTAAAAGAGTATCCACTTCTCCTGGATGTTTGTATTCGAAATAATGATGACATGATTAAGTACCCTAAAAAATATAAAATAGTGCTGAAGTAAATGAAAGAATAAAGATAATTAACTAGGGAATACAATTTGAAATGTTTGGTTTTTTCTGTCGTAAACAAAGGAGTCACACAGAGGATCTTTGACACAAAATTTAAGACAGAGAACGATAAATCCATTAAGGAAAATTTCATTTTTCTTGGAAAGCTGCAACAAGCACTTTATACTTGGTTAATCTGCCTGTGAGGGACTGTTCGTGTTGTTTCCTTCTTGGGCCAAGACGTGTAAAGAAGACAACCATTAGCAGCAAAGATAATGTGCTTTTAACAATTTTTCTTATATTAACAACAAGCTGAATAACGTTTCAAAGGATTCAAAAGTATTGACAATAAATGATAATAAAAACATTAGAAAGGATATTAAAAAGAATCAGAGAAAGAATATTGTAAAGAAAGATGTACCAACAATGTGAACCAATATTCAGATAATGAATAAAACATGTTTTAATATATTGAAGAAAACTTTTCTTGTTCATGAACAGAACTACATTAACTTGATTACTGATGGAGACAAATTGGATTTTGCTCTATTCTAGTTGAGATTGCGTGTTAAATCAATATTAATGTACAATCAAATATGTAATCTTTCAAAAATTATAAATATTAAATTTTTTACTTAGTTCCTATTTCGAAAATGACTTAATTTCGTACCTTTTTCTTTTTTTTACTTTAAAAAGTCCAATATGTATATTTAATTAAAACTTAAGTTGGTGTATTTTGTAAACAGAATAAATGAATGAGAGAATGCCAGCGAAAGTATACATAAATTCCTTTTGATCTCTCATTTATAAGCAGTTAAAAAACAGCGTCTCTTTTTATTTATTTATTTCATGTCTTGGATTATACTGCCATGGTTAGATCGAATAGGCCCTCTCTTACACCTCACTAGTAAACTAACTTACACCAATAGCTAATTAGTATTCATCACATTAGAACAATTGAAAAATAATTGTACTATATATAAATAAGAAACATAAAAATATATCTACAATATATTATAAGGAAATATTTATGCAAACACACATATATACACACATACATACATGAACGCAATCATACTTCAGATATAATATACTTAAGAGGGCTCCTCACTCCAACCCTCCCATTTATATTTTTTTTCAAAATATATAAAAAACTAAGAGTATTATCAAAAATTCAAATTCATAGCGCACACCAGAACTTAAGAATTACTATGGAATGCAATGGACAGCGATCTCGAGACGAGTGATAGTTCTCAAAGATTATGACGTCATTATTTAATTGAAGTCTGAGCACTCATCAATCGACAAGATTTCGAGACCGCTGTCCATTGCATTCCATAGTAATTTGTAAGTTCTAATGCGCTATGAATTTAGATTTTTGATAGTAATCTTGAAACATGTTAAAAATGGGGGACTGGAGCGAGGAGCCCTCTTAACGAAACAGATTATAATATAAATTAATGTTCAAACAAGTTGAGTGGTAGAGAATGGGTATATTGGATGTTCAACAATTTTTTGTCATCTGATTTAAAAATCGATCTTTATAGTACATTTCCCATATTAGGGTGTAGTTTGTTCCATAGGCGAGTACTGGTGGGCGAGAATGATTTACTATAAATCTCTGTGCAATGTTAGGGTACGTAGAAGTAGAGTCTCTTGCTCCAGTGTTTCTGCCATGACCTGCAACAAATTGATAGTTTGTGTATAAATACGAAAGGGCATTGTATACACCTGGAATTTTCACAATTGGGGGCAATATTAAGAGAACATTACACACCTACTGCTCCCACGCTAACCAGACGTGTTGGGAGAGGAGAGCCGAAGCTCTCACTGTGATCGCCACTGTCTTTTATTCACAGCAGCTCCCCAATTGTCCTGAGGATGATGGGTTAGTACCGAAAATTTTCAGGCCCCACCAGGGAGCCCCCCCCATATATATGTGCGTGTCTGTGTGTGTGTCTACGTCACAGTTATGATAAAAATACAGATGAATCATGAAGAAGAGCAAGTTATACTCATTTGTTTATTTATTACATACGATTACAGAACGTTCATTAGACTAAGATAAAATTAATATATGGACGTACAATTTTATTAAACATCATTTTCTGGTTAGTTAGGGTTTTCTCCTTCTAGTACCGCTATCGTTTGTAATGGCAAAACAAGAAAGTACACGGCAAGATATGGCGGTGTTAACATTTTTTGGTGTCCAGGACGACCATCACTCGTTTGTGCTAAATCAGCATAGCTAAATGGGTTGATTTTGGTTTTTCAACAACCGTGTAAACAAAAAAGTGGTGGTCTCCTCGGAACACAGAAAAGTGTTTGATTAACACAGTCAATTTTTTCAGGGTACCAAATTCGTTATTTATGGAAAGCGGACATATCCAGGCACCTATAGATATTTCCCCGAAACCTTATTTCCTTCCTACTTTCTAGGGAAGAACTTGTTAATAGTTTGCTGAAGAATATAAAAAAAAATTCAAACACAAAATAAAATTGAAATTTTCAAGTTAACTTAATGGAATCTGAACTCAGAACACAGTACAATGTTTTTTAACAGTGACTTCTCAGTAACGCCGTACACTAACATATTCAACATCTTTAAATAGCCAGGATCATTAAATGTCTGGCATGTTAGAGCTCCTTGCTCATTACAATAGAAATTAATGTGGTATGATCAATGACTATTTGATAATTTGAAGTCACAAAAACCGATATCCTATTTTAGTGCTGTTCAACACAACTTCAGGAAGGCTTAGTCTCCTCAATTCTGAAGCGTGTTTTTGGTTTGTTGTAAGGAATGCTTCTGTCTTTATAGGGTATAAATTTAGGTAATGTTTACCTGTCCATTCAGTTAGAGCACACAGTACTTTGTTCATTGCCTCTACTGCATTAAGCACAGAAGACAGTTTAAAATAAACATATATTTACAGATAAAAATGATGTTTACATGTACAAAGAAGAGAGGATATATCATTAATGTATAGCCTTGAAAGTAATGGCCCTAGTGTGGAACCTTGTGGTACTCCTAATGATGGCTTTATGCAATAAGAATAGTTATTATCTAAAGTAACACACAGTTGACGATCTTTCAATAAGAAGAAAACCATTGGTTACTCTACCTTACGTTGCAAATAATAAAGCATTTAAGTTGTAATTTGATTCCTCTATGACTCTTTGAATAAACTTGTAAACTCGTAGCGGGAGTAAACTCGTTAAGAAAAGGTTACCAGCCGAGTTTAGGAATTATTAGAAATGAACGTGGATATCTTCATTCGGATCCGACTAAAATGATCGATGTGTGGAAAAGCTAGAGATCTCCTGGAATCTGAAATTTGTAATTCAATTATAATATAATATTCAGATTAATAAATTGAATTGAATTGCTATTTCGACAAACTTCTTAATGTACACGACGGAGAAGAAACAGAGGAATTCGAAATCTATACCACAGAATGGTGAAAATCCGAACCTAGCGAGATCGAGGTTGAAATGTCGATAAACAAATTTAAAAATTTCAAATAACTTCCAGCCGAGTTAATTAAAGCGGGAGGAACGGCACAAATCAAGGAACCGCATCAATTGGTAGACGCTACATGGAGAAAGTAGAAGGTTCCAAAGGAATGGAAACCTCAATAATAGTTCCGATTTACAAAAAGGTGATAAATCAGACTGTAATAATTAACGCGGAATCTCGTTACTCCCAACATCTTACAAAGTATTGAGTACTATACTGCTAACTCGCCTAAGTGTATATTAGATGAAATAACTGGAGATCACCAATGTTCATTTAGAAGAAATAGATCCACGTTGGACCAGTTTTCGCCTTGAGACAAATCTTAAAAAGAAGAAATGGGGAATACAATGAGACGGTTCACCAGCAATTCGTTGATTTTAAGAAGGAATATAATATTATCAATAGGGAAAACCGATACATTATCCCGGTACAATTTGGAATTCCGAAAAAACTTCTTTAACTTGTGAAGATGTGTCTCAGCGACCCCATAAGCAGAGCACGGGTAGTAATAATATGTCAGATAGTTTTGAAATTAGCAACGGATTGAAACAAGATGCTGCCTTGTCACCACTACTGTTTAACTTTGCGTAATATGCGATTTTAAAAATAAAAGAGGGGGGAAAAGGGACAAACGTTGAATGGCTTGAATCAACTGCTCGTGTACGCGGATCATGTAGATTTAATAGGGGACGATACAGAGGCACTACAAAGTAACATCAATGTCTTAGTAGAAGCGTGCGTCTACAAAGAAACATAGAGAAAACAAAATATATGATTAGTCAAACACGGGAAATAACGGAAATAGGCACATAACAATTAAGGATGAGAACATAGACAAAGTAAACCAATTTAAATACTTAGGAGCATATGTAACAAGCAAAAACGAGGTAACGGAAGAAATAAAATGTCGTTCAGTATAGGGCAACGCGTGTTTATATTTAGTGCGAAAACTCCTAACCTCGCGAGCAATGTCAAGGAAGTTGAAATTGAAAACATACAGAACGATTATTCTGCCGGCAAAAAATTACGGTTGCGAAAGTCCTAGTATGACCCTAACAGATGAACGTAAATTACGAGTGTTTGAAAATAAGGTTTCGAGAAAAGATATACAGGCCAAAACGGGGCGAGATTACTGACGAATGGAGGAGACTGCATAATGAAGAACTTCATGGACTGTACGACTCACCCAATATTATAAAAATAATGAAATCGCGACGACTAGGACGGAAGGACATGTAGCTCGGACGGAGAGAAATAAAGACTATTATATTCCATTTTGTTTGGAAAACCGTAGGGAAAGAGACCGTTGGGAAGACTAAAGTGTTGTTGAGAGGACGACATTGGAAGGGATCTTCGAGAAGCAGGTGTTTGTGATGAAAACTGGATTGCTCTTGCCCATTGTAGAACCCGATGGTGAACGTTTGTTACTACAGCGATGAACGTACGAGTTCCGTAAGTCTTAGAGCAAGTTTGTAAGTATGACTATTTGAATATGCTTTTCATTCTAATCATTATATTGAAAGAGTATCTACCTCATCGGTTGTAGCAGAACACATCCCAGTAATACTGGCCAGTCTCCAGAAGTAGATTATAGTCCAAGAAGAGACCATGAGCAGAACTTGCCATTTATGGATGGAGTCTCCAAGCAATATGAATATCGAATAGTATAAACTGCAGACAAAGTAACACAGAGCTTCTATGAAGTGAGTGAAGAGAACAAATCCATAACTTTTGTTCAGAAACTGAATGATTCCACACAAATCGTCGTGAAGCATCCGAAGTTGCTTGAAATTTCGGTAAGAAAAGAATATTTCAATCTCGTTGTTTGTATTCAAGAAAGAAATACCTCTCGGGGAGAGATATCCTTTTGTGTCTTTTAAGGTATGACTTGGTTTAACGAGTTTACAGTTGATGACATGAAAATAATTCTTCAGAACAGATATAATATTGAGATATGCAATATCAAGGGTTGTTCCCTGTATCACTATTAAGTAATAGTCTAATAAAGCCATTTGATCGAATATATAGTTGTTGACAAATGCAGAATACTCATGCATACAAATTGTGATTACTCCTATTAATATAGGCAGTGCTTGAATGAAAACGATAGATAAAATCTTTGTTTGATGTTTGTGGGAGTGGTCCAACATTGAAGCAACTTTAACTACTTTACTGGAAATGTTTGTCATGCATTGAGAATGACAAAAGGAATGTACAAGATAACCAACAACGGATACAATCTTGGATGAAAATAGTAAGACTCCAACAGTTACTATAATAACCGTTTCACTGTTATCCATTTCAGTCGCGATTTTTGCCAAAAGATGGTGCGATTGAATGTAGTATGCAAGAGGACATGACAGAAATAGGAAAAAGAAAAAGGAACACCATTTACGGTTTCTTGGACGAAATTCAGTCTTTATGTCACCTGCTGACGTTAAAAATGGCGATACAATCAAAATCCTAGAGAAGAAATACACGATCATACAGGAAACCTTAACGATGATATTCATTTTTAGAAGACGACCTTTCACTTCAATTTGAACATCGAAACAAAATATTTTCTTCCAGATTCTGTTTCGTCTTGATAAAGTTCATCTACCATTATTTAATTTCTTTAAGAGCATTATATGAAGTGATTTTGTAAATTGATTTCTTAAAAAGATTTAGGTGCATTATGTTATTTATATAATGATTTGAAAAGGAGACAAGAATAAACACGAAAGTTTTCAAGGAGGAAAATAAGAAAGCGAAACACGAGGAGATAAAGTAAACTACATGGTAGGTAACAGAGAAATCAACAGATTTAAAATATTCTGAGAAAACATTCTTAACAAATGAAATTAAATATTAAGTCATGACTTCATTCTTCATCCAATCTTAAATATTTAATCATTGATACTCTGTTGTCATCCGGAGAGAACAAAGGGTTGGGAAGAACTTTGGTTGTTCTTTCTGTGTTGGATGAATAATTTATTTGTTCATCAAATTTACCTTTTTCTGTGATCAAGTGGACTGAGGTTTTGGTTCACAAGTCAAAGGGTCTTGGTGTTTAGATCGAGTACGGATGCTTTTAAGTTCCAATGTAGTATGGACTTAGTGTTTTATCCTATACATTAACTAAAATTTAAACTGCAACAGTACACACACATAAATACATAATTATAGATCACAAATCACGAGATGAAATGTATTAGAAATAGATAGTCTTGTTGCTAGAAAAGGTATTTAACAATAAATATCGGTACTGTTGGATGAACACATGACAGTGCGTGTATCCCTTAAGTTTTGTTTCTCACAACTAACACATCACGACACGAGTCCTGGTGGTTTGTAGAAATAAGCGATCATTTTCTAGTATTGACCGTTATGGTTGTCCTAAGTTTAAAACCATTGAATCTTTAACTGAACTAAAACAAAAATAATTAAAAAAACAACATATGAATGATAGAAACTCCAAGCAGAAAAAGCTGAGCGTTATGTAAAATAGATTAAGTGCGAATTTAAACCGAATCTTTACCATCGTCACGACAATCTGATTCAAAGATGAAATGAGGTTACTTTCGGTAACTCTGGTTCGAAACTTGACCCTTGACGCCACTGATTCGACAGCCTCTGTGACTAGGTCTAGACTCAATTAACCAGACTAATTGTGACTCGGGCGTCTAGTCTAATACCTGGGTTAGACGTTGTCAGATTTCTTTGGCAGTGAATCACGATTTTGCACTATTATGAATTTTATATGTGGGAACTTCATTTTTTACAATTTTATAAGATTTTAATGCATGTTTCTTTTTTAATACTTAAACACAAAACTTTTTTAGAATAATCATTCCGGTGGAGGGTACATTATTTGCACACACCCGAGGATATTATTCTTGTTTGTGGGTATTTGACAGAATTTCCGTATGTTATTATTATTGTTGGGGAATTTTCGGTGTCGTATTTGTCGTTCTGAGGGGACTTCACACCCCGGTCCCTGCCACTTCTGAAAGAAACGCTGTTCAAGGGAAACATTTTATAACAATCAAATTAGTTTTGATCTGGGTGGATGTGGATAAATATGTGGTTCTGTCAAAAGCCCAGAAGCTTCTTCAAGGAAAGACGTCTTATATCGCACACCTTCCCGAATCCTTTCCCCTCCCCTATCCCGGAGGGGATTCTAATATAAAATTCTAAAATATTCTAATTTAATTCTAATATAACATTCTAAACATTCTAATATAATGTTTCATTGTTAAACATTCTAATATAAAATCGCCAGTCAGCGTTATTTAAAATTTTGCTAAATAAATAAATAACAGTTTTTGAGATTACTTTTGAGGTAATAAACATACAATGACACTTTTTAGTGTCTGACAATTTTTCATTTAACTCCATCTCATATGAATCTTTGAATTGAAAAAGGAAGAAACTCCAAGAGAAGAGAAAGAAACTCAATAGTACTTCACAGAGCTCGCTAGAATAGGATGTTGAACAATTACAAACTTGATACCCTGCTTACAAGGAGTGTAGAAATAACGAGAGAGAGAGAGAGAGAGAGAGAGAGAGAGAGAAAGGAGAAGACAATCGTTAAAATAATTAAGCTAAAATCGACATATTTACCGTAAACACCCAGGGGAATCAATTTGATTCTCCAGTGAGGAAATATGGAAACATGCCTAAAACATGCCAGGATGTTCCTCACCAGTACATGGAATATACATATCCGCTAAATGATTCTTCCAGGAATATTCCTTGGTAATATTCCACAAATATTTCTTGGTAACATTCCAGCAATATTTAGGAACATTTCAATAATATTTTATATATGTACATTTAGTACACAGGAGCATGTCTGGAATATTGTTTGAAGATTCATTTGGGAAATATTCGCAAGTTTAATGTATATTCCATGAATGGATCTGTAACTTACCTGCACGTTCTAAGCATATTCGCATATTCCTTGAGGAATATTACTTGTGTATTTCTGACATGTGAATATTCCTTATACAGGGTATGAAGAAAAGATGTTACAAACTTCTTGATATCGAAACAAGAAAAAAGTTCATATCATCATGCGACAAATTCCGCTTCGTTTTCGAGATACAGGGTTTGCAACTTAGAGCAAAAAATATCGATTTATAGTAATAGTAAATACAATGAATATTTTGTCATAAATAATGGACTAAAATATTATAATAATATTTAGTTTTCGGAAGATGATTTGCAAAAATACAGCGGATATTATAAGTTAAAAACTGGTGACATCGGGTAATCAGCGTTGCCAACGTTGTATATCTTTTAATTTTTTCAAATGGCACTACGTCAGTTTATTAGATATGTGGTGTTCTCTAGTGATTGTAAACTTTATTTCTATATGGGCCAGTCGAGTAACTTTGGACTTCGGCCCGTCACGACTCGCCTTTTTGCTGTTAAAATCGACACCCATGCCCCTGCTGGGACTCGAACCCGGGACCTTCGAGCCGATTTCCTACCGCCGCAGACCGCTCGGTCACCCGAGTGATTTTAAACAAAAAATGTGAAGCTCAAAACGCAGTGTTGCAAACTGTGAACATTATACTAGATTAACATGAGAGATTGCAATGTTTCATCAAAAGAAGGGGAAACATTATCACAGTTTGTAACATTAAGTTCTGTACTTCACGTTATCTACTATCACTAAAGACTATGTTATTATTGTTACAATATATCCAATAAACTGACTTAGTGTCATTTGAAAAAAATAAACAATATGCAAGATTGGTAACACTGATTACCCGATGGCCTTCGTTTTTAACTTGTAATATCCACTGTACTGATGAATGAAAATCACCTTCGGTAAATTTTATTTTAGTGCACCGTTTAAGATTTATGGCGGTATTTACCATTGCAAGGAGTCGATTTTGGCTCCAAGTTGGAAACCCTGGATCTATAAGACGTCACGGAATTCGACCCATGTTGATATCAACTTTTTTTCTTATTTCGATATTAGGATTCACCTCCCAAAGTTTGTAACCATTTTTTTTCTTTACACCCTGTTTAGTTAAATTTGAAGTTGATAATTCCTTATTGATTTAGACCTATCAATTTACATGTTTTGGATCGAAGTGATAGCTATGGCTTAAGCACTTACTGGTCAGAGGGATGAATTCCCTCGGCGAGCACAATGTCATGAGAAAGCTGGCGGTTATGATCTTTGTTGTAGATGCCTAGATCAGTAGATCGTGAGTTGTTGGTTGTGTTGTGCGGACACTTGTTGGTGAGTCTTCATAGTGCAGTGAAGTGTAACAATGAAGACGAGTGTCACTCTAATGGTTTATTGTGTTTGAATAGGTATCTTCTCGTGCTATTCGATGAAAATTAAGAAAGCAGAAACCTTGTGTGATTTTGTTGTATTACAAAGCTACGTTTTCGTACGGTTTTGTGATATTAACAATTCATTTAATATCATGTGTAGAACTGAACCGGGGCCCGGGCACTAGATCAGATGCGTAAGACATGAAAGACTGAGTGCAAGAAATGCGTAGTATGATGGAGAGCACAAGGAGTGAACTTAAATAAGTGAGGGAAGTTTTGGACAAGTTAGATAATCGACTTCAATCTGCTGAAAATCAAGTTCCAAACGTGTGCGAAGAAGTTAATGACCTTCAAGACTACACCACATGGCTAGAGAAAAAGGTAGACGATCTGAAAAATAGGTCAAGAAGACAAAATGTTGTAATGTATGGCTTAGAGGAAACAGGTCGAGAGACATGGGCTGAAACTGAAGAAAAGGTGTGCGAATTATTTGAAAACAAACTGAAAGTAAAAGTCGATAATGATTATATTCAAAGAGAACACAGGATAAACACCAAGAAAGGAAGTAGACCGATAGTGTGTAAACTATTGGTCAAAAAATGGAAGAAATACTTAAAAATAATAAATAAAATATTATCTGGTACAAAAATATTCGTAGATGATGACTTTTCAGCAGCTGTCTGTAATGAAAGAAATTGATTGAAGGAATGCATTATAAAAGCTAAAAGCTCAATGCTCATCTACAAAATAAATATTTACTGATAGACAGGAGTAGGTACAGTATGTGGGACTTTGAAACGGAAAATAATTCTTTAGTGAGTGAAGGAGCAATAACAGTTAAAAATAAAAGCAATGCAACTGTCAATAGTGATAACACGGTTTTGAACACCCCAGCTGTAACGTTCGGTGACACCCCTCAGGTTAGTATCTAGGATGACAGCATTCCATCAGTGTAATTGTGTGTACAAGAAACAGATGTTTGTGCTGGTATTGGTAGCGGCAATGGTGCTCAGTGAGCCCGCTTAAATTTAACCTGGTTACCGATTAAGGAAAAGTTCAAGGTTGCTGAGCTCTCCCAATTGGGGGGTGGAAAGGAGTGGAAGAAGAAATATATATATATAAAAAAGAAATATATTTTAATATTTTATCAGGTACTTACAGTGTAGTAGCATCAGTGGGAACATGGTTGTTAGATTTTCAATATGACTCTGAACTCTTTGACGATCGTTATGTGTTATTCAGGAAAGATTGGAATACAGAAATGCGTGGAAAATGTTGGGGGCGGGGGGGGGGAGGTCGATTCTAGCAGCACAACAAGAATATGATATATTTCGAATGAACAGCATAGAGTATGTTGACTGAATTCTAGTTAAATGTGTTAGTAATACTTTATCTATGTATATTTGTGTTGTTTTCTTCGAACATAATTCGCCGCTTGAACGCTATGAACAATTTTTCATGTATCTTGAAAGCAGCTGTTCACCGGGTAGTACATTTTGCCTTCTGGGAGGCCTGCCTGAGGTTCTTGATCCAAACGTAAACATTACAAATGCCACAGAAA
Organism: Lepisma saccharinum; assembly: GCA_022664845.1. Classification (NCBI taxonomy): domain Eukaryota; kingdom Metazoa; phylum Arthropoda; class Insecta; order Zygentoma; family Lepismatidae; genus Lepisma; species Lepisma saccharinum. Next base: position 80,475 of record JAGDQP010001809.1, read on the forward strand.
AATGTAAAGAACTATTAAATTTTATGTCATATTTTGAGCTAGAATCTCTAAACCATCTAACAAACAAGAACTGTCGTATTTTAGATTTATTTTTAACAAACATTAGAGTGTCAAAGTTTAACACGAAACTTCCCCTGTTGTAAAAGAAGATCCATATCATCCTGCACTGTTAATCTGTTAATTACAATAACTTATACCAAACCTTAAAAAAAAAATTAAAAACAATATTCAGTTGAGCCAACTTTGAATTGCTGTGTAGGGAACTAGCTAGAGTTGACTGTAGATGTGTAGTAATTTCTCATAATATCAATGAAACTCTTACTAGGATTTATTAAATAATTTATGATTTCCTGGATAAATATGTACCAGTGAATAAAATGACCATAAATTCATATCCATGCTAGTTTACCAGAAAAATCATTACTAATAACAGACCTTACTATTTTCCTTCCTGTAAACCTGTCTTATTTTTGTATTTTCCCTTATCTGTTATATTACATTCTCTCGCTACATAGCATGACGTAATGACTCTCTCCCTCAATTCGTACACTTTCGTTGTATACCAATTTAAATACAGCTTTGACATACTATCATTAACAGTTTTAACCTTTATTGGACAGCAACCTTTGAGATATATCCCCCCAGTATCCCAACCCATTAGATATATAAAATAAAGGAAGAATAACACTCACCTCATCGGATGCTGAAGAACAAATCCATGTAATGCTCATTATTTTCCAAATAGAGACAAGGATCGATACAATAATAATAATAACTATATTATTATTGGCAACTCCACCATCAACTTTTACAACAATTGTAAAATATAATCCACACACAAGATAACAAAATATATCAACAAAATGGCAAACCAACATAATTCCAAAACATTCATTACATGACGTGATGATTTCACACAGTTCATCGTGAAATGTTCGAAGAGAATCGTATTTTCTAGCAACTAGAAGATGATCCATTTTCTCTCTTAATGTAGAATTACGACCGTGATATGAAACTAGGAAAGTGTTTTGTTTCCATTTTGGTTTGTAATTCCATTCTACGAGAACAATGTTGATGGCCTGAAAACCTTGTTTCACTTCTGAATATAATTTGAAGATGCACAGAAAAGAAACTACACTTTGAAATCGTAGGAAACTTAAAGAAAGAAAACTGAATGTGTACAGGAAAGAGCCTGATGTGTACGAAAGGATATCAAATATACCTAATGATATTGCACTTGTTACCAGCAACAGGATCTGAAGAGACAAAAGGATACGGAACTTCCTGTTGGTGCTATGATTGTATCGTATATTCCAAGACACTTTCTCAAGTCTATTTGCGATGAAAGGAATATGTCGAGATTTCCAAAATGAATATATCATGGATCCAAAGCAAGTTAAAACTTTGGAGAAAAGTATTACTAATGCTAGAGTCTCTGAGATAAACCTGATGGAATTTCCGTTTCTCCTACAACTTTCCAATCGGAATAACGACAAAACTGTCAAGTTTCCAAGAAAATATAAGTTAGTGCCAAAGAACATCAATGCATAAAGATTATTAATTACCAAATAGACATTCAAATCATTATTTTCTGTTGCAAACAAAGGAAGGATACAAAGAATTTTTGACATTAAATCCAAAACAGAGGACGATAAATCAATTGAAGACAACTTCATATTCGCAGGGAAAACCGTAGCCAGCTGTTCGTACTTTTCTGATCTGTCTGCTAGTGAGGGAGAGATTCTTGTGTTATTCTTCACCTATGTCCATATATTTAGAGATCATAACTATTAGACGTGAAGATGATGTATTGAAACATAAAAACGTTAAGAAAGATCCTGAATATCTTGAAATTTCAAGGAGTTAAAATTGTTGAGCAAACTTCGCAGAGAATAGTTTAAACGAGAGAATATTAGATAAACACAGATTTCAATTAATAATTATGTATTTTTAATGAAGTTGAAAATGACTTTTTGTTGAAAGTCAGAACTAGATTGAATTTTAGTGATGAAAAATAATTTGATTGCATGTCATTCCAGTTGTAGATTAAAGTAAATTAATAGTACTGTAGAATCGATAATATAATCTTGATAAATCGTTATATTAAATCCTATTTTCCGTTTTAATACGATGTACCAAAACAACACTCACTTAGTATTTATTTTTTATTGTCTTCACGTTTCAAACAATGAGTTAATTAAAACAAAAGTATCAAAGAAAATTTATTCAAAATGAATATATTCAAGAATTTAAAGAAGTTTCCTATTTTAAACCCATTTATTCTCTTCATAATTTCGGTATTTATGTATCGTTATGAGTAGGAGAAAACGGTTTACGATAAGAACATGTATTTATTTATTTATTATCAACACAACAGGGTTTATAGCCGAATTAATATGTCGGTATTTACAAATTGGTTTACAGACCTTTTTTTATTACAACATCCTTATACACTTTCATATTTATAAGAAACGAACTAAGAAAGACGAATGTGTAGGGTTTCATGTTGACCAACTGAAAGGATGCCTAGAAAACCTTCTTTTATCTGAGTTTTTCTTGGTCTAGCTGTTCGTGTGCTAATTTGTTTAGGAGACTATCAGTAAATCCAGTTTTAAAATCACAGAAAATTATAACATTACTGATAAAGTATATATCCTAAGGCGGTTCAAGAAGCCATAAATTATTGATTTTGAATTAACCGTTCGTTTTCCAATCTAGTTGGACTTCTTTCCAAATATGGACCAGTACTCAATTTCACCTCCCTTAGCTACCATGTATCGGATTCTTTACTTCACAGACTTAAAACTATCTTGCATCGGAAACCAATTATTTCGTTTTATATCCATCATCAAACAGCTTTCAAGCAAATCTATTTTTTTGTTTCATGTTTATATGTCTCCTCTCAAAGTTTTGCTTTGTTGTATTCTATACACAAAGTCGAGGAGCAAATTACTTCTAACTCCACTAACATACTGACACTTACGGGACGTTCATACTTCTTATCACAAGTGGGTCTAACATTGCAACGTATGCAGCAACTGTATCGACTGCTGGAAAATCATCTGTATTTTGGAAGATATCTGTAAAGTTGACGCAGGACTAGTAGTTAGCAATTACTCAAGGATACGGAAGACGACTTGCATTATTTTGGCAACAGTTTTGTCGTTAGCGAATGCCATTATTTTGGTCTTTTCCTTGTACATAAAGATACAAATATTCTATTCACCTTCTTTTGTTATAATTTTTTGGTGATTTATGTATAACATTAGTGCGAGTTCATGCTTGCTTAGTTGAGATCATCTTCATCTACATTTGTATTTTAATTAGAAAATTATGTCTATTACTTAATAAAGAGTTCTCTGCTCTAGAATTCAACACCCGTAGACGTTTTAGGCCCGTAGATATACACTTACAATGCAGATATGCTAACAATAAAAATGATGTGAAATATCCACCATAAATTTTGCAAATATTTTATCAACTAAATTTCATTTTCGAAAGTGCAGTTCTGTGTTATGTTGCAAAAAATCATATGACTCTTCTGTTTAATATTGTTCTGTTTAATGACGTTAATTTCACTGCATTCTTTGCATTACTTTCAGTTGCATATCTTTATTATTAATGTAATATCGGTGATAATTCAAGGAACAACACTTTTCACTTTAGCATTCTTTCTAAGTAAAGCTTCTGATGAGGTAAGATGTAAATTTCCTATCGTAAGGAACTAACTCTTACGATCTACACTGGTTTCCAAACGTGTAGCGAAATAACAGTAATACACACAGACCTGAAAGGTTCCAGGCACCGCAAACAGATAGGCATACATGAAAAGGCATCGCACAGGAAAGATAAATGAAAATAAATGTTTATACGACAAGGAATTAGATTTTAATAAGACATAATTCCAGAGGAGTAAAAGCTATACAAGTAAGATCATGAAAAATCTGGCGTCTGTGGTAAATGTTGAGCGATGAGGTGAGCTGGAATACGTACTCACTGCTCCCGAAGGGCAGTACGGTGATCTGCAATTGTGTGTGGGCCGACTGTCTCCCTGTAATTCGCCTTCCCAATGCATCCCACACATTTTCAGTGGGCTTTAGGTCTGGGGACCATGCCGGCCACTCATGCATTGGATATTCTTCTTCTGAAGATACTCCTCTACCCAGGCTTCCTCGATGACATCTTGCATTATCATTCATGAAAATGAATGACGGACCCACTGCATCCGCCACAGTCGCACACTAGGGTCCAGCACCTGATCACTGTACGGCGTAGTAGTGACAGTGTACCGAGCTTGGTGGCGTCATCATATTACATTTCTAGTATATACCGCCGTTCTCGCACGTTTTATGTGTAAGTTAACCGGTTTTCATGAGTATGCTATACTTTCGGACAACATCCTATACTTTGGACAGTATATATGAGATCAATCTCTTACATCCAGCTTCTACTTTAGAATTTATTATTGATTCACAAGATACTCGTTTCATTAAACTTCCTGTAATCTTAATAAACATAAGTGATAGTTATTAAATGTTGAAAAGATTTCATATGCATGTACACAGAAGTGAATTTTGGTTTTAGTAAATATTTATTTTAAATTATCTTTAACGCAGTTCTTTGGGATATATTGATTAATTGTCTCTTTTATCTGCAAAACTTTCTTTCACTTATATTTCGCGTTATATTCATACTGGATTAAGTAGAATTTATTTTTAGTTTTCAGTGTCACTTGGCATCTGAGAACCAAACCTGTCCTGAAATAAACTGATGTTGTCCTTAATAGATAATAGATATCAGTGTAATTTTGTTATTACGATTTGTTTATCAATGTTATGTATGTCTTTTAGATTTCTTATATATATATTATTTTAGACTTCTAAAATTAAATCGAAATATCTTCTGGAGTTAAAAAGAGAATCCGCTCAACTTTATCTGAAACCTTATTGAGCATCCACCGTCAAATCTGCACCGCACTATTCCCTGTTTCAAAATTCTTAGGCCTTTCAAATTTGATGTGAACAGTATTCCAAAAAATCTTCAGATTACGCAAAAAAAAATTACCCTGGTTTGTTACACTGACAAATAAACTACCATTATATATATACCGCAAAAACAAATAGGTCAAGGTCGAATATAGTAAAAAATATTGTGCAAGCATTAGGATGTTGTAAACGTAAAGAAATTAAAGTTTTTATTACAATTAGAAAATATTATTTTGCTATCGCAGATAATTTAAAACATATTCTGCATAATACATAATAATGATTGCTTCGGACATCCATGAAGCTATTCACGACAGGCTGTGATAGATGACTTTATCCCCTAAATTATTAACTTGAGCAAGAAGACGATTTCATGGTCATTGTTATGTTTTATGGTAGAGGACTGGACGAAACCATTGAAAAAGCTGACAGCTTTACAGAAAAAAATCCTAGTAAATCGAACTACATTTGTGTTTTTAACATTTATAGTAATCGTAACCATAATTGTGCTACGGTTACGACGCCCTTTTGTTAAGTTGCCTATATCTGGTATTATTGTATAGCTGTGATTCCTAGACAATTATAGCTAAATTTTAAATTGCTGGGAAAATCATATGTATGGATGATTGAACAATATTCATTCATGACCTACAAATTTAACAATCTATTTTTTAATGTTCGAATGTACTGCCTGAAAGAAGATTTGATTTATGCAATAGCTGAGTCATAGAGGGCACTTAATTGTGCAGCAGTGTGTAGGGGAACGGTCTACTCCACTTTTTGTAAGTGTAAATCATGGCAGTGTCGGATGACCACATACGGCATGCTGTATGAATTTCACCAGGGACATCCAGCCAGCGCAGCGGCACGAAACATTAATGCCGTATATGTTCAGGGTGCTGTGGCTATGCAAAAGTGCCAGAGTTGGTTCCAGAGCTTTCGATCTGGAGACACCAGCCTCACCGATAAGCCATGAGAAGGGTGACCTGTGCAACGGGACAACGATACCCTGCGAGCAGCAGTGGAGGCAAATACAATACAGAAAAAGTGGCCAGAAAAGTCCATGACACAAATTCGATCTTTCATTGTTATCTGCAGGATCTTGGTACGTGTCGAAACTGAGAAAATTGGTATCCCATGCGACAGAAGAAGCAGAAGCGAGTTGACATCTGCAGTTCCTTGCTAACCCGTCACAGACGTGAGCCATTGCTGGACAGAATGGTGACTGCGGATAAAAAGCGGGTCATCTACTATAACATTACACGCACACGGTAGTGGATACCTAAAGGGGGCCGCAGAAACTGTGTCAAAACTGGATCTCCACCATTACAATGTAATGTTCTGTGTTTGGTGGGATATCAGTGAGATTATCTACTTTCAGATTTTGCCACGTGGCCTCCTGCAGATCCTAGTCGGTACCTCCCTCGACTTCTGTACGAGTGGTCTCAGGTTTGATTCTCGGTGGGGAGTTAAAATTTAGGTTGACCCAGCATCGTAAAGACAATTGGAGAGCTACTTAGCTAAAAGAAGTAGCGGACTGTGGTCGTGAAAATCAGCCCCACTCGGCTACAAAGATTCGTTACTCTGACCACGTAACCCTGTAACAATTTAAACGTAATTCAGCCATCTGATAGGCCAAGGCTTTTAGGGGCTGTGGCGATACCCAGTTAGCTAGTTGGCACATAACCAGACCATCAATGTACATGTATACTGTCAACTGCTTGAACGCCTACGGACTGCACTGTTGGAGAAACATCCTGCTCTGATTATCGTAAGGGTGATTATCTGAGCACCATCCATGATGATAACGCGCACCCACACACGGCAAAAAGGACAGAGATAAGATCGAGGAATGTGGCAGAGAGAAACTCCCCAACACGGCGTTTTCACCAGATATTGCACCAATAGACTACTTCCTTTTTGGTAGCCTGCAAAATCACCTTTCCGGGAAAGCACTGCGATATGAGGATGACGTGCGACAAACAGTGACTCCAAAACCGGCTACTTTTTTAAGTGGAGGATTCAACAACTGGCTGGTAGGTGGCAGAGTGTAGTGGAGTCTGATAGGACTATGTTCATGACTAGCGGTATTATTCCAGGTAAGTTATCGTTCTTTTCCTCACGGTGCAAAACTACGACATTACTTATGGGATAAGCTGATAAAAGAAGCAGTTAAAAAACAACTTTATTGAAAATAGGTTAACAACACTCGGAAGTGGGCTGTTTGCGGGACGCTGACGCCCACATTATTTCCCTGTTGTTTCAAATAATGTTTGTGATAAGTTTAGTGCAGGTAAGTCTAACAGAATTGAATTATTTACTCTCAACAATTGTTTTTAAACAAGTTGTCAACACTGAACTACTACAACAATCAAGGCGATTCCAGCGTTCCTGAGCTCGTGGAGTCGATACCTTTCCAACAGCAAATCAAGCATTTCTCTGCACGTTGTGGTTCCTGGGTTTTTATTTCTGGTCACCGACAGACAGACGGACGGACGGACGGACGGACGGATTGAGCTAGATTATAACTTCCCTATTTCTATAGCGTCTTTATCAATGGACCTACAAGTTTGATGAGAGCGGAACATTCTGTAGGATCACTCTAAATATATGAAAAGAATGATAATTGGGATTTTGTGTAGATGTGCAGCCGTCATTTTGGATATTGCCCGTCATCTTGGAAAAGCTATCCTACTAGGATTGGCAGGCAGCAACCTGTTTCGACCTCCATTCACCCTACTCTAACTCCCTGCAAACTTGAGTTTTGAGTTCTGAGGTTAGGACAACCCCTTCCCCCCTGACAGATGGACTAAATTACTGTACTTTGTTGTCAACAGAACTAGTTTTGGAAACTTTCGATATACCTTTTTATATAGATATACTGATTCAGAGACATATGTTTGAAGTAAAATAAATGTGATTGTCAATTGAACGAACTCTAAATGATTCATTTAGAGCAATTCTTCCCTGTCACAGACGATGACATTCGAGCCATGCCGATAGCTATGCATGCATATATTTCACCAGTCATATGCATAATATTGTAAACACGAAAGCAAATATCAGTTTTCGTAACATCAAAGTTTATCACTGTTTTCACCTATAAGATATCCGAGAACATTTAAAGTAAGCTGTAACCATTTTTCATAATTGCTAGTCTTTAGGAATGTTCAATCACTTGCTTAAGAAAGGAAGGTCGTTTCACGTCATTTAAGTTTTAATGTGTGTATATTTATACTAAAGTTTATTATTTGAGATTGTTATCTGGAAATAGTTTGCTTCTATCCAACTGTGCTGCTCAGAGAAAGAAAATTGTTCAATATTATCAAGAGGTAGGTAAATTAATATACAGTATATATAAGGTGTATGCATAAATAGTTTCCTTTTTACCTAAGAGATGGCGCCAGCGAAAAGCACGCAGCGTATTCATTTGACACATACGTCATTTTGTTCGTCTGACATTAAACTACAAACACACACAAGTTGAGTCCGCCAAACAGTAGCGTCTTTGTTTTATCGTTCAGTGATCATGTCGAAGTTTGTGCCTGAAAAAGAACATTTGCAGCACGCATTGCTTTTCTTATTTAATCAGAAGAAAAAGGCTGTTGAAAGTCATCGTGTGCTGATAGAAACATATGGTGAACACGCTCCATCGATTAGAACATGTGACACATGGTTTCGACAATTTAAAAGTGGTAATTTCTATGTGAAAAACAGTGCGCGCTCTGGTAGACCACAAAAGTGCGAAAACGAGCAATTGCAGGTGTTATTGGAGGATGACCCAACTCAAACTCAACAGCAATTGACAAAAGCATTAAATGTGTCACAAGAAACAATCAGCAGACGTTTACGAGCAATGGAGAAGATCAATAAACTGGGTAAATGGGTCCCACACGATTTGAATGAACGTCAAATAGAAAATCGCAAAGTCACTTGTGAAATGCTGCTTCAACGCCATGAAAGAAAATCCTTTTTGTATCGAATTGTGACGGGTGACGAAAAATGGATTTATTTTGAAAACCCGAAGCGGAAAAAATCGTGGCTTTCACCTGGCGAAGCCGGTCCTTCAACACCAAGGCTAAATCGCTTCGGCAAGAAGACCATGCTTTGTGTCTGGTGGGACCAGAGCGGTATTGTGTATTATAAACTCTTGAAACCCGGCGAAACCGTTAATGCACAACGCTATCGCCAAGAAATGATTAATTTGAACACGCATTGATCGAAAGACGACCGGAATGGGCCCGAAGACGTGGCAAAGTGATTGTGTTACACGACAATGCGCCGTCTTACACAGCAAAACCTGTGAAAGACACCTTGTAATTGCTTGGATGGGACATCCTTCCGCACCCGCCGTACTCCCCAGATCTGGCGCCATCTGACTATCACCTCTTCGCATCAATGGGGCACGCCCTCGCAGAGCAGCACTTCAGCAATTTCGAAGACGTTGGAAAATGGCTCGACGAATGGTTTGCCGCAAAAGACAAGCAGTTTTTCTGGCATGGTATCAAGATGGGCGAAATGTGTAGAAGCCGATGGCCAATATTTTGAATAAAACAAAATTAATTTCCCTTGAAAATTACGTTTTTTCTTTACCACAAAAACCGGCAAAACTTATGCATACACCTGGTAAATTTACATCAATATTGACATCTTTTAAAATGTATTATAGAGGATAATATATATATTTGTTCTAATCACAATTAAATGTAATGAAGTTGTTATTGTACTTCCATCACATCCTCCTTCGCAAACAATAAATTTACTAATTCTTCTTTTATATTTCTATAATTAGAAAAACTCATCTTTTATTCTCTGCTGATGTTTGAGAATTGAATTCCTTTCCTAATTTTATCGGTTGGATCTAACAGGTCGGCTTCTCTTGACTTGAAGTTTAGCTGCAAAATGGCTCTAGAAAGATATTGTCAATCAATCAAGATATCACCCGATATAGAAGTTTGATGCAATTGAAATCATGGCTTTCCTACTCATTTTTACTTCTTATTACAAAAATAGGAATTTCCAGTTTCACTATATTCCAATTCATCCAAACGTTTCCTCTATTCGAAGTAAACCTAATACAGGGTTTAACGTTCTTTTCTCTAATACTACATTGTATTACGGAGCTGTTAACTACTATTTTATTTATAAACAACAGTTTTCAAATAATCAACATTTTCGAAACCATTCGTGAGCGTGACTGTAGTTAGCATGTAAAACATTGCACTCATTCAGTGGTGTTCTATAAAAGTCGAACTGCGCTGATCATTTTATCAGTGACTGCAATTGCTAAAGATGTTTCGAACGTACTATATTGTATCGGTGGAATGTCCGTTATGATCTTATTTTTCAGGCTAAGTTCTATTCGTGAAGAGGTAGATGTTTCCCAGTGCACCTGTTTATGTTTCGCAATCCAACTAAGATTCCCAGAGTTGCAACGGCAGTTACTCAGTATCCTACAAATAACTCAATCTCACAAAATAGCCCACTTAGCTTATATAATACAGGGGTAATAAGCGTTAGTTATAAGATTACCTCAGTTGAGAATGACGAATTAGAATTACTAGTTTTTGCTCGACTAAGGCAATTGCGAAATGTCTTTGATATTTTAAGTAATGTTCTTGACGTACTAAACTCTGCTCTTGGCTTGAGATTACTCATCATTATCACTAACGAATTCTTTAGAATTCTCTTTACTTTATTTTTTATGACAACTCTCATCGAGGACAACAAAGACTCTTCGTATAACTCACTTGATTGCAGCTACCTTATTTTACTCCACCGTTTTAGTCCTCGTGACTTTCTCTTCTGCTTCTACTGGCATTTAGCAATTAGTATAATACTTACTGCATTATTATTTTATTATTAGAGTTTTTTTTGTAGTTGGAACTTTAATAATACTGTAAGTTAACGTTATAAATTGTTTTCTTTATTCATTGTTCTAAACATAAATTGGTAAAAAAGGTTATAACGATGAAGGTAAATTATAATAAAGAGGCAAGCTTTGCGGTAGATTTATGTGAGTGTGTGAATGTTGACCAAAAATGTACTTATCATTATTCTGTATAATGTGTAAGGCCTTCATATTCATATCTTCCAAGGTAGAGTACTTAGCTGTAAAGTATTATTGTTCATTTTGTTACTTAGTGGTGCAGGTTCGAATCTAGTCATGTCGGTCATTTATAATTTACCATCAGATGTTCCTGCACAGCTAAGCACGCTAGCTGAAGAACTGCATCCACTTAGTGTATGTCGCTTCGGAGGGACACAAATTACAAGTAGTTGCAATTCCCATCTAGTTTGGGGAATGAATTTTTCACCCAACTGTAACAGAACCATAGTGCTTTTGGTTACAATTGCGAGACAGCGTTCCGTCATATACGTAGCTCAGTAAAACAACTGTTCTCTATCCAAAATACCATGTAATGTTGTCGGGCCTTAGTAGGATGGGATAACCAGAATTCATATGAAATCAAAGTTTGAATTCCCTTTTTAAGACAATGAAATTGAAGGCATAATAATTTACATAACGACAGGTTTCTAGTCATCGCGGCATTACAAAGTCAATGCATAAAATTGTCAGCAATCTAAATGATCTAATGCCTAAGGCAATTAATAAATAAGTTTCTCTTGGTCAAACATAGCTAATAAAAAATTGAATTCATCTTAGTAAATTTTCAATACGTCAAAGACAAGATCGACAACAGAAGTTAGACACAAGTAAATCTCATCAAGGCCACTTACATATTTGGAGATTACTCTTGCTCGCAACTCGGAATCGGCTCGATACGGACTCTAACAAGACTTCCAATCGACTGCCATATTTACTCTACAACTTCGATCTGATTACAAAATTCTTAGGAAATTTCCTTTCAAAGTAATTCACCTTTTGCGTTGCTCAATTCCGGGTTTCGAGCGCAAGAGTTCTCCTGTCACTGCATCCAACTACCTGTTGTCGTCAGATTTCCTAATCCCAATCATTAACACGACTGACCGCGGCGTGATGTTCTTTTATCATGCCTTGGATTCCTGTCATCCCTATATTCAACGAATTCTTTACAAATACATTCACTAATAATTGTTTTGTATCTGTACTATCTAAAACAAAAGTGTTTTATACCATAGATCGATCATCAGTTGATCACAATTTATCCAAAAAATATGTATTATATATTAACATCGTGCTTAACAGTGACTGTTTTAATAATCATGTAATTTCTTTCCATTAGTTATAAAAACATCATTCGGCTGTCCATTGCAAGAAGAGGCTTGTTCTAAACACCAGTCGCAGTGAGAAGTTCTTTCAAGTTCCTGCAGTTCGTAACGTGACTGTTTGATACGTGCATTTAGTGACGGTTGTCATCCGATCTACGTTATAGGGAAATTAGCATGCGGCTGGCAATTTACGATATAGTCTCATGGTGCTGAGAAATGTTTCAGCCAACATAACACAATAGACAGTTTTCTGGCAGGAAGGGTAATTTGTCTCTTTCCTTGCCGATCTTATAGATAAGCGGTATGGTCTCCTTAATTCTAATTACTTCTGGTACATTGTTTGTTATACTTGAAACCCCGGATGAGGGACAGTACACTTCCGTTGCATAAAGTTGTCTTGTTTGAAACATTAAATAAGTAAATAAATACAGTAGAAGCTCGATTGAACGTGGTTGTCGGGGGATATCCTTTACCCCTCGCTATAACTTAAACGCGATAAATCGAAAATTAACCTATAGGTTGACAGAAGACGGGGTGGAAGATTGGGGGGTCGAAATAGTAGAAGATAACACAATTTAATTAGAGACACAGTTGTGGAGTGATTCGCAGGATCACTTTTTAAGGCTTAGCTATCACCTCGTATGTTATTACGGCTTCACTTCAATGCAGAACAGTAACTCCGTCTCTCTCGTGCTACTAGAAAACACGTCCAATATGATCGATGGTAACGTTCGTTCATACGCTTCCCTATTGTCGACTCTTTCTGGAGACATACTTTGTACAACCGCGTTCAATCCAAATTTACGGTGAATCGGATCCCGTTAAACTAATCTTCTACTGTACTATTACCAAATTTAAGTCAAGGTTGACTATAATTTTAAATGCAATGTGTGTTTTAAACTCTTACAGGTTTATCAAAATGGCATCATAATACATAAATTTCAGAATAAACTACTGAAACTAGAAGAGAAAAAAGAGGCAAAGAATATAAAAACCTTTAAAAATATGTTTATTTAAAGTGTTAACCTAAAGCTCTTACTTTCCTACAGAAACGCCTTTTGATTCTCAATATTTAGTGTTAAACAATACTCGATAGACAGTACACTTGGTAAACACAAACAATGTTAATATTTTAAGGTTTCAGTACAGACTGATGACAATATTATACTGATATTAACAGGTTTTAACAAATTCCAGTGTTGTCTTTGAATTAATCCTTGGTTTTCACTTGACTTAAAATATAGCGTGAATTTCCTGAGCGAATGCAATGTCTGTGACAATTACATATGCCGCATCCAGAAGTCAAGGACTCTATAAGTGCCATTGACAAAACAAAAAAATCCCTTTCGGTAGGCCTACAGGCTGAGGTAGATTTCGAAGTTTTGCTGGGAGCCGGGGCTCGCCCCCCAACTTCAGTGCTTTTGAGAGGATGCGCCCCCTTTATCTTAACCAAAATCTCCCTGCAGCACTACACCACCACGGAGTACATCTTCACCCTCCCACGGTTGGCTGCGCCCCCAAAGGGAAGATTTGCCCCTTTTATTGTAACCTACACTTGGTCATACACCTTCATTGAAAATTTCGTTTTTTTACCTTCAATGATTTGGAAATTGGGTTTTTGGGGCGGCCATTTTGGATCCAAGTTGACGACTTTTTGAAAGTTTTCTTATTTTGTCATGACCTACTTGTGATAGTACAACTTCAAGTAAAATTTCATTTATCCAGCTCAAACGGTGTGCAAAATGGGATTTTGGGCGGTCATTTTGGATCCAAGATGGCGACTTTTCCCAAATGTTGTGATATTTCACTAAGCTACTCGTCATAATGCACCTTTATGCCAAATTTCGTATCTCTAGCTCAAACGGTGTGGAAAATGGATTTTTAAGTCCGCCATTTTGGATCCAAGATGGCGTCTTTGAACTCATTAGGTAACATTTTCATAATCAAAAAGTGATGTTGTACCTTTATGCCAAATTTGATTTCAATAGCCCCAGCGGTTTAGGCTGTGTATTCTATACAACAATGGGTTCGGCGGCCATTTTGGATCCAAGATGGCGACCGATTTTGCTCATTAACGAACTTAACCGAGCTATTAAGCCTAGAAATAACATATAAAAATTTGGTTCAAATATCTTCAAAATTATGGCCGCTAGCGTGTTAATATATAAATATATATATAAATATACACTTTCATATCGTACCGATCTCAATAGGTATATTTTCTTCGAAATCTACCTAAAAACGTTGGGGGTAACCTTTTGTACGTGCATAACCCGAAATATATGTGACATGAAATTGTCCCATTTTGTACTTGGGAAGTCCAAGATTTATTTGTAGAAAATATGACAGTTTTGTGTTACATACATTTTTAGTTATACATAAAAGATTATTTTAAAGTTTTTATGTCGACGTCACTTGTACCATTGGCTTCAGGACTTCTCGAATATTGTACATTTGATCATGCTCTTCCTGGAGGTATATACAACTATGTCATTGTTTGTTTTGTAGAAGAACTGACTGATAACACAACACTACGTCACAAAAATGTAAAATATCCTGTTCAAATTAATAAATTTAAGAACTGAGCTCACGTATTGCGAAAAAGTGGCATGCTGTAGTTTACCTCCGATGTAGATAATTATTTTCTAGAAAGGTAGATCAAAATTTAGCTTTTCAACAACGTATTGACAAGGGAGAAACAAATCATTGTTACTTTGTCTTGAATCCTAATCCAGTTGAAAAAGTCATAGAATCAGATTTTGATTTTCCGCTTTTTTTTAAGAATTGTGAAGTGTCGTCTGCAGTGATAGTACGTGGCTGAACAGTATTCAATATGGCTTGCTGTGAATGCAATCAACTACACTATTGAGTTAAAGTTTCAATATGAAGAGATTATTTTTACAATATTTTGCCCAGTTTCACAACATTTCTATGACATTATTTAGTATGAACTATTTTTGCTATCTTTGTGGTCTTTCACTCAGCGAATCAAGAACATCTTTCCTCGTGCTAAGATAGCTTTGTCCCCTTCTTTATCTGTAAAGATAACAACGTATTGTCTGACAGAATGGGTTCTGTCCGTGATGCTTGATTCTTTAGATTTCTTCTTTACTGAGATTGTATTGCTTGGGTTAAGTAATCCTATTCCTTCCTCTGATTTTCTCTATTTCAACAGCTTTATCCCAATTGTTTTCCTTAGTGGCCTAATTGTTATCTCATTAGTCTTCGATATTAGATTGTCCCTTGAAAGAGGATTCAGCAGATTATTAGCATAAACATAAGTTTCTTGGTAATGTTATTGCCCAGTGCTTTTATTTCTACAGATTCCAATGATTCAGTCTGGTAGTGTAAATTTCTTGCATCAGTTATGAGTTTATTCATACAAAATTGCATGATCTTTAATTTATGATTGAATTTATTTATATCTTTTAAATCTCAGGGACTCCAGTCACCATCTCAGCATCATATCATACCATACCAACAGCAAAATGGACTAAGCGCCCAAATATCTTATTTCGAAAAGAAAATTATGTAATATTCTAGTCATAAAAAATGTTCAATGTATGCACAAAATGATTTTCAGTCTATCGTTTTGAATGTTAATTCTATCTAAACCAGATTTTCGAGGTTCAGTTTATATCAGAATGAATTTATTATTGACCAAAGACATAGTCTAGGACACCATGTGCCACGATGAAGGTTCAAGGTTAGAGGTCAAAAGCGTCTGCTACTATGTCAATTTCCCGCTGTTGCCAGTGGTTCTTCGACAGTGGTTCATTTCCAAATTTTTATCAGTGGTTCATCGACATCCATGCTCGTCGCACATTGTACTCGTACCCCTTGAAAAATTTCAGGGATAAATTTATTTTCATGGTCTCCTGAGTTGTTCATTGTCAATTGAGAATATATCTAGATCTATCGCGCTATGTCAAAATCGGTATTTTTAACGGTTAGCGCTGAGACTGTTGTGCTTTGAAGAGACATTAATGTAGAAGTAATTCCTTATTGTCGAAAACAAGAACCTACGTACCGAATACCGGGTTCAATTCCCGACTGGAACACCCCACTTTTCGGCGTCTACCCAGCGTCGTGAGGCAAACTGGGGAGTCAGGTGAATAAAGACGTGACTACCACTTGATCTAGAAAGCCCCCTGATACGCCTGTTGATGGTCAAGGTGATGCGCAGTACTGATCCCACGGCCGTCACTCAGCTGGACGCAGTTCCACCAACCGCGAACAGATGGCGTTGGAACAGGCTCAGCACCTTTCGGTCTGTAACGCCAGTGGTTATTATTATTTATAATTTACTGTATTGGTCACTTATCCATTGTTGAATTTCACAAGGTAAAATTATTGTAATTTTATACTCTTTAAGCAAGGCAACGATGGCTAAGTAATAAATCGAAGCAAATACGAACCACTACGGTAACGCGAAACGAAACGCCACACTCGGATTCAGAAACAAAAAGCGAGAACAACTCCTTGAAGCGCATACGGATGAGTTCTTTCATACGTCACAAGCTTTTCATCTATTGTCATCGTCATGAAATTAGACTATTGTAGGCATTTTCCTCCGATAGGCATCTTTCATCAAATCACTCTACATGTTCTTTGGTTTCCCAGCTAATAAAGCGCAAAGTCCGGACATGACAATATCCCCATAATACGGAACCATGGTGAATGATTCTTATTTGAAATCAATAAACAACGTGTCGTGTTACATACACTTCCTGATCTGACCAATAATTTTAATACAATTGAAGGGTACAGAGGAAGAACTATCAATGTCCATTTTTGAAAGTTGTGAGAAAAAACGCATTTTAGAGTGTAAACACTTGAATTTAAAGTTATTTTTGCTTTGGACATCTGTGCTTGAGGTCGAAGACATGTCTAGAGATAACTTTAAATTCTAGTGTTTACACTTTAAAATGAGTTTTTTCTCCACAACTTTCCAAAATGGACCTTGATCGTTCTTGCCGTGTACCCTTCAATTAAATATTCTTTACTTAATTTAAACTCAAATGTTACTTGTTTTCAAACATAACTGGAATGTTCTTTTTCTAAAATTTCTTTAAGTGGCATTAGGCAAATGCCGGGATGGTACCTACGAAACTACCCTCTTTCCGACTACCTTCCAACAACCTCTCCCCCGTCTGTTCCCAGCCTGAGCATTAGCTGCCTAAAGAACATAAATATATTTTTCTAATACAGATTACCATGATAGGGACACAAGGGAGGCTGCCTACGTGAATTTGGTAACAACATCAAGCCAGATAGAACCTGGTGCAAATAGAGACACTGTTATTAAAAATGAACAACGTGAGAAGTGTATACAGGAAAGAAATGAAAAAAGTTAAAGATTCAATGAACTGCAGTTTTAACTGTACAGTTATTCCTGTCAGGATTTCCTGAACGTGTGTGGCCTATTTTAGTCGCGTACCAAAATTTATGTATTTAGTCGCACGCGGAATTTTGTTCCGGATAATAGTTTTATAACAAACTTACTTCAGAGATTAAAATGAAATTATTTTTATCATATTTTTGATCTTAACAATCGTTTTTGTTTGCACAATTCATGAACGGACTTAACATGGTTACTATTGCTGTAACAGGAACGATAACTTTATTTAGCAGCACTTGAAATTCCGCTCCGCAAAGCGAACAACCACTCAAATAAAACTGTCAGTGCTCGCTCATCGTTCGGGCGAAAGTAGAAGTTGCGTTTTAAGCTCAACAACGGAAAATAGAAAGACAACTGGAAAAAAGCTCGAATGCATGTCCTTTAAGTTAAAGTAAATATAAACGAAAATAGATTAATGGGGAACTCAATTTCACACACCCGGGTTAAAATACAGAAAATCATTAAAATCTATCACCTAGCAGATTTTTAATCACGTTATAATAGGTTTTAATTATCTCAAAACTATCTTTCCTTACTGTTAATTCCCTTCCATCTTCTTGAATGAAATTTTAATGTGCTGGCTTATAAATCGAAGATTTTCCGTTCTACGTTAGAATGCATTCTTGGGAACATCAAGGCAAACCGCTTAATCATGCATTATGGATTATCATACGTATTTTGCACTAGGAAATACTGTTGAGCAATGCGGTAGCTTGCAGTATTAGGCATTACAAAATATAAAGGAAAGTAAGCTATCAGTTGGCAGGTAAAGATGCTTAACTACAAGATTAACCATAGTTGAACATTTGGCTAATGATCCTTTTATTTTGAGTAAAATCGAAAGGCTCGATTATGAAGACTACAGGGAAAGAAACGGATGTCCATTAAGAAAACCATTGCGCTCGTACCAAAGTACTTCCCAATCACAGCTAACTGCTAGGAACGTTTCAACCCAAGAACGAAAATCATACGCAAGTTATAGCCGTTTTCACATGACTAAATACATGGGAATTAGTCTGAGAGTTAGATTTTAAAATGCTTTTGACAAGGAATCACTTTCAAGGGCATCGACCCCTCTTTCCCTGTACTCTTCATTTACCCCTTTATGTGATATTAGGCTTTTAGTTTCATGGATTCATCACACTAAAGGGGCATTACGAAAATAATAATTTCATACACGTATGTAAAGTGTTGATACAGAGAAATAAGAAAATTTAATAGGGCTGAGCCTCACCTTGGTTACGGGCATATGTGCACATTACCAGCGAATTCCTTAATTTCCAAATGCGTAACGTCTCATTAAACTCCTCCTGTAAATGCAATGCAGAGCTACGTAAATATTGTCTTCGAGTAAAAAAATCAAGCACCGATGGTTGTATTCCTACAGACGTTCTTCAAGTGGTCTCATGAAGCGGACAATTGTCACTAACTGTTGTAGCGCCCATGGGCTTTCTTCAGTGGTAACTTAGTAGTGGGCTATGCTTGGGTTGGTGCAAATGAAATGTCCGTCCCAGGTGTGTCATGTCCAAAGGCCAAAAAAGTAAAACTATATTACCTAGTTAATCAACTTAATCGCCGTCTGCAGCAACACACTGTTGTCATCCCTCATCCAACGGTTGGATACCATGGCAAAATAAGTCTGGAGTCTACGATGCGAAGAAATTCTCAATTGTATGTTGCACTTCCCGATCATCAGGGAGATTCATCCCTGACAAGAAGTGATCGGGATACCGGTAAAGGTGATAGTCAGTGAGAGAAAGACCGGGAAAAGGGTTTGATACTGCAACTCATGGCAAACTTGCACCGCATATTGCACAACGTGTGGGCGGCATTGTCATACAACTAGAAGATAACATGTCTGTTGACCATTGCTGTATGCTTGCGAACAAATTTTCGGTGCATTTCATAGAGTTCAGCACTGGAACGATCTGCAGGGATTGTTTCACCTCACCTAAGAAAGAAATAATCGGTCACTCTCACCACAGAGCACCATTCCAGCAACAATACCTTCCGCGGATGGAGAGGTGGTTAGGACACCGTCCTGGATGTTGATCATGATCCAGCAACTATCATAACCGTTTATGGCTGTCATAGCAGATCAATTTGTCATCTGAAGTGATAATCCGATGCAGGAAACCTTTCCGTTTATTTTTTACGCTCAGAGAACTGCGATTCTTGTTGGTCGGTGTCAGCAACTCATGTGGCACCCATGATTCAAACTTATTCATCTTACCGATTGCGTGGAGCCACTGACTGACAGTGGTATAGTGTATGCTTAACTCGTTTCAATGGCACAAACATTTTGAAATATTGCGTGACCGGAACGAAGTTTGACAAATCAACGGCGAATGATTTGTTCACTCGCCATTGCAGTTCCAAATGCACTGTCAACACAAGAAGCATCATCAGGGTCATTTTGAGCCCTCTGAAAATTTTAATTCCTCTAGCTTGGAAAGGTTTGAATATATTGCCGCTATATTTCGGGACATTTTATTATTTTTAAAACTCTTACATTTCTCCGACTTTTACATTTGAGCGTGTTTTTGCTTAGTAGAAATTTTGAGTTTCACCAAGAAGCATTATGGCGGTAATTTTGACCCACTCATATATTTACAATGATTTATTTGCTTGTTTGCAAAATTTGAAATGCTTTCGTATTATCTTAAAGTTTACTTCAAAGTAGTTCTGTGTTGTTACTGTTCAGTCTGTGAAGAATTAGCATTCCATGCTATTAATTTGTGAATAATCACGTGTTCTAAGAGAGTACTTACGTCAATGTTTGTGTGCTTTACAGGCTAGTTAGGGGGAAAGGGAAGATCAGACACCATACGTTTCTATTGAAATTCGGAGAGGAATTATATCCTGTACAAAGGAAGGCAAAACATGATGAGGAACTGAAAATATAGCCAGTGTCTCTAATAGAGGTAACGGGAAACGGAAAGAATGTCAAATTCAGGGGTATGAACGAACAAAAGCCTATGTGTCATGTTAGAAGATAGCACGCAGACTTTTTTCTTCCGCACATATGCCTCAATTGCTGAATGCAGTGGAAACAAAACACAAGACCAATGTTTCCATTATAAGAGGTACGTCTGTGGCTCCTGCAGGAAGACGGTAAAGAAGTACGTTTTTTTGTCCAAAAAGCAAACAATAGGCATATCGTGAAATTGACAAAAAGAAAAGACTGGCAGAAAGTTCGCTATTTCTTCAAAATTTGGGCAACACGCATTTCATAAATGATAATAGTGTGTGGTACTTAGATATGCCTAACTTTTATTTCTTTATGATCATTGTATTTTCGAAAGTTACGGTATATTACTTTGATGTACTTGAAATTGGTATATTATTTCATAGGAAGTCATGTTTATATGAATATTATAATGTAACACTTCATTTGGCAGAAATAATAACCACTGATGTTAAATTTTCATATTATATCAAGATAGTGTCTCCAGAATACAGAAAATACTATATTTATAATTGCATAAATAATAATAAATGTATTACAATAAATTACAATAAACAACAAATTACAATAAACAATAAATTCAATAATAATATTAACAATATCAAGACCTAAATAAAGAAAGAGCCTGAAATATCCATGTCATTATCTAGCGGCCAAAATGCCCCCTTTGATGTTTCTGGTATAATCATGATTCTGATGCTTCTTGTGTTAATGTTTCATGCGTCTTTCTGTGCAGAATACCCCAGATGAATTCATAAAAAAATCACTCGCAATTGAGTGCTCTCAGTGATGCACTTTCATACGACACTGTTCAACAACACACTGCCTCCTGACTCTCTGGATACCCCAGGGTGTTTGTTGAACATGTACAATTTGTGACCTTAGACGCGTGACCAGAGTCGATCCCTGTGGTGTGTTGCTGAGGTGCGTATTTCACCAGGCGTCAAATCGGTCATTTCATTCGCACCAACCCAATAATAGTGACAAAACTTTCTTCTTCTAAGAGGCAGTGCCATGTAAATATAGTGAGCAGAGGCTCATATCACCTACTCAATACGTTCCCTTATATGAATAGAATTATGTAAATTTAATTTGACCAATGTTTTTGGTACATTTCTGTCCTATATAAATCGCATGAATCAAGTATGATTCAAGATGGCGACCAAGATCGGCACGCCCAATCATAAAATGAGGTCTTCTACTCAGTACTAGAACATATTTATTTAAAAGAGTATTATTTTTCCTGACTTTTGTTTCATATTCTATTAAATAATTTATACAACGTACGTGTTGGTTTTATTACATTTTATTTTCTATTTCAGATTGTTGCTGCAGTAACAACAAATTAGTTTATTTGGATTCAGTTCTGGGAATGAAGGAAAAGTGAATCCGTAATATGCAAATGTAGTTTACCTACTGGAAAACCACATTCACCAATGTTTAATTAATTGAAACGAGAATTTAATTAGTTATCTTGTGTTTCATCTATAATCAATTAAGCAAAGCATTGGTATAGATGAACAATACTTTTGTTAAATAAATGTGAAAAAAGAAAAGGTTTCGATACAAACGTTTAGTTCCATGCACTGTATAAGTGTATATACCTCTAACATACAAAAGCAATTATTTGTTAATATAATTATATGATAATTATTGAAATGTAAGTGAGATTGAAAAAAAAATATGATGAAAAGAATAGAACAAATAAATTCCTTGAGAAAATATCTTGTTTCCTTTTATTTATTATATTTTCTTGCTTTTAAAACTGTCTATAAAGAATTTGAACAAATTTATTGACTTGTATATAATGACGTAAAGGAATTGTGTATGTATTTATTCATAGAAAATCATGATTATAAATTTAAATGTTTAACACAAAGAATTAATCTGTTAATTGTATCCTAATACTTCTTCACACAGATCGATATCAGAACTTGTAATAGCTGAGTGGTAATGTTTCATCTCCTTCTTTTAGTAAGTATTACAATTTCAAATATATGGAATTGTCTTTGATGACTATCTTTCGGTAGAGCGCTCAGTAGTCAACTTATTTAACGTGCCCTCTCCAACCCGTGAAATATTATCTTTACAATTCAATTTCAGCATTTTAGAATTCTGTTCTGAATGGAACTTTTAGCAATCATAAAATTTTTTTATTCGTTCCTAGATAGCGCAGTAAGCTTACAGGACGTTGCACTAAGTTTCACATTGAAAATATTTCATTGCAATTCAGCAAACTTGCTGCAATGTTGCTAGTTGATAAATTAATTTTTTTGTACGAACATGGCACGTAGAATGTGCTACAAACTTGTCACGTTAAAGCTGCTAAAAACCTGTCCTGCCATAATCTTGGTGGATCAACATCGGAAAAATTTTGACTGAAGGTTATTTACAATGAGTGTTGTCTATTGGTATACCTATTTAGCTGGACTTTGCATATTGTTTTCTTGAATATGCACTAACTACTTAGCAATTTTTGACAGTCTGCAGTAGGGTTCGAACCTAGAACCTTCATATTTGTTTGTTATGGCTCACTGTAACCATTATCCTATCACGACACTCCTGGCTGACTTCTACTTTACTAGTCATTTGATGTTACGAAGACTGTTTATGAGGTAAAGGCATGAATGTAGGCTTCAATTCAACACTTATAACCCTTAATTAGAGCTATGAAGATTGCTCCGTTGATTTTTACAATACAGCCTCCTCAGGAAAATCATAATGATGTATATACTTTACTGTTCAGTTCGATGTCGTTATTGTGTTTCTGATATGCGTATTGCGTGTAATGAAAACCGGAATTGTTTAATTTATTTCCGTCAAATGTGTACAACATTCAAAATTATGTAAAATGTTGAAAAACACAAAAGGAAAGAAAGCGGGAGAAAATACTTATAAGTACGAATCAAAAGAAGTAGAGTTGTTAAGAAAGAAAATATTTTTTATCGAACCCTGGCTTTCCAGTTAGTAATCCAACACGCTACCACTACGCCAAACCGAGAACTAGTTACAAGCACATTGGTAACTTAATTTACCCTTCCCGTTACTGAATTTGGTCTATAAAGTTTATCACTCTAAGGGAAAATGAAGGTTAATTCACACTTGGTATAAACCTGTGTTCCATCGAAGTTGTCATTATAAACCAACTAAAGTGTTCTGGAGACCACTAACCTATTGTCAATAGAAAGAAGTTATCTTTTGATGCTAGTGGTTTCTCTGTTCAGAGGTGGATTTGTGACCAGAAAGTTGATGTGATAAGGACGTTAGGTCCAAGTAGTATACACAGAGTAACTGCATTTGACTTTATTTCATTTCATTTCTTTCTTCAAGTCAACTCAGGTTCCATCTAAATCCCCGTAAGTCCCATCCAAAGTTAAGATTAAAAAATGTGAAAAGAAAGCCGGACGAGACCTAGTTTGAATGTAGAATCCGTGTATTACCTTTGCATCACTGAGCAGAAAACTTAGAAAAACGTCAGTCAAGAGGATGTGCGAACTAAATACCTACCGAATGAGAAACTAATGCTACAACATTGCAAATTTTAGTCAAAAACCGAATTATGAAATTCGATTGTTCTAAATACACAAAATAAAATTTGTCCCTTTTATTTATTACTTTTTTTAGAAGTCAGCATGGATACAACAAACGTGCAAAGGTGGCAAAGGAAGATTATTGTAAAAATGTGATAGTCTGTACACAAGAGATCTCTGGACCAAACACAATCTCGGTTTTGACAGATAGAATAGTTTATGTTTAGTATTGGAATGGTTATGATGAATTATAGGTACACTTGAGAAAAAACTACGGTTTATAGTAAAATGTCGTCGGTATATTAAACACAATTATTGTATATTGTCTTGTTTTACTGAAGTTAACAATAATATTTTAACTTATTACATGGGATCGGATTGCATTTCTGACAGTTCTTCATTCTTAAATGTCCTTTCTTATTGTCTCGTGAGTAGACTCTTGTAATCTAGCATCTTGATATTCCTTAGAATGTAGTGAAAAACAAATGACAATAAAGACAAGAAAGAAACGATCATTGCACGTGCAATAGTTGCCATCGAAAATGAACTTTGGGGCATAAAGGCCAACGTTGAATATAAGATTTAATTATGATCTGAAAAGATTTTTTGTTAATATATTTTGGAAAGTAGAGCGAAAAAAAGACTTAAAGTTATTGCAAATATTTCTATACAAAATTTTCTTTCTAACCCTTGTGGGCTCCCTAAAAGTAGACATGGAATATGGAATGTTTTTTTCAGAGCATAAAGAAAGAGTAATGTTATATGATCAGTCTTCTGGTAACACAGGTAATTTTCTTTCTTTCAGAGTTACCTTTGTATAAAAGACATGTTTTGTCACGATTGTCTTATTCTGGATAATGAAACCTGTGCACCGGCTTTGTATTAATCAATGCATACTCTTCAAGCCGTTTATTTCTCATTAAAAAGACTACAGTTGGTAAATTTTACTATAAACTTCAATGACTTCTTTATTACTATTTTCAAAATTTCTGGAGACTGACTTATCAACCCCCTTCCAGCAGACTCCTAATTCTCCCAGTTTCAGCCTTAAACATTTCTAAACATGAAATGTCTTTGCAGTAAAGAGATGACAGAAACCATGACTCGTAATTACTTGCCTCAACTTTATATGCCTTAATTATTAGTCATTCTTAACAAAACACTAATTATGAAATTTTGCTAGAGAACTTTAATTTTAAGAGATTGAATTAGAATTTTTGTTGTATGTGTTTGCTATTTAAGAATGTTTCCTTTTAACAAGACATTAAGGCAATTTTCTTACTGGAAACCTTAATGTACTTATAATACATTTTAAAGTTAATATTGTAAGTAAACAATATTCCTTTAAACATTATCGCCCTTAGTAATCTGTCATTTCTGCAAAGACTAAATGGAAAATTTATCAGCTATTGTGTGTTGGACTCTCTGAGACGTGTCTATGCTTCAAAGTCACTACAAAGTGCTTAAGTCATCACGATAACATTCCACACACATAATTGAGTTATTGTAAGTCTAGGCTAGTCTAATTGATGTCATTCTTAGCATACCCTGTAGAATAAACATTTCTTTCGAACCTAAAGTATCGAACACAGTAACGTACTACCTGAAAGGAAGAAAGTGCATCAGAAGCAGATTCCGTCACACTGAAATTTCTAACATCTTTTCTGCAAATAACAGTTCACGTCTCAGAATTTTTAAACTTTGTGATTACGGACTTTGAATTCTGTTGTATCGAGATTTAAGTCTAGTACCAAAATCTTCAGACATAGTTATGTCTTTAATTCCGGTTTTCAAGTATCTACACATAACATCAGGATTGGTAGGACTTACACCTATTTCTTCACAATATTTTTCTGTCTCTACAATATTTAGTGTTTGTATATTATTATCATCCAACGTTTCTCTCATTACTTTAAAATATTTCACGATTACCGACAATAAAGCAGTGTCTGCAATATTTGAGAATTTCCTCGACATCTGTCCAATAATATTCACTTTCATTGGATCTCTTTTCTACAACTTCAAATCTTATAAAATTAATTTTGTTATTCTTGAAAGGCTTTCGCATTCAGCAAATCATCTTGTTCGTGACATCTCAAACTACCAGCGCAAGGTGAAGAAACGAATCTTGTATTTGGTAACGATAATCGTTCTCGTGTTAACCGTCATTTTGTCTTTGAGCTTATATTTCATTACTGAGGGCAAAGCTGAAGTTGTTGGCATTGTGACATCCCTGTTGTTCCTTAATTCACAGCAAATCTCCGTTGAGATTTGGTTCATAAATATATCTCAGATAATAAGAGAGCATTTGTCTCTTTTGAATGAATCTGTTTCGAGCATTGAACAACAACCAGGACTGTTCATTCATTCTACATCACAGAAGACAGCAAAGAATTGTAGAAGAGTTTCTGACTTAAGAGATGGACATGTATATTTAACTGAAACTCTGAAATACTTCAATGGAGCTTACGGTTTCCCAATGCTAGCTCATATGTTAGACATGCTATTGTCCATCATGTTTGCTTTCTACAGAATCATTAAAAATGTGAGTGGTAGCTCGAGTAACCCAAAGAGGCTTGGAAAGGCCATTGTTTATGTAGTAACATTACTTTGGTATGGTGGAAGAGCTCTTATCCTGCTTCGGTCTTCATCCGCTGCTTGCGAAGAGGTAAGATAATTAATTCTAGATTAATATTATTTATACTTTAGCCCTGGATTAAATAGACATTCTTTTTGATTGTTATTGAGGATCCATAGAACCGTAAAGGTCTAAACTTAATCGTCGTGATTACAGACTTAAGGTTAGTGTAAATCAACGTCTCCAACGGTAGATGGCAGCCCTACCTCCGTTAAACAGTAATGTATTTTTCCTATACACGAGATTGCAATGGTGTTCTTCCAAATTCAAACCTAGAGAGTTTTAAGTTTCATAGAAGAAAGTTCATAAACTTGTGAAGGGTTCTATCAGTGGTGATTTTTAAAAAATGTAAGAAGTTCCATTATTAGAAGTATTGGATATTTACTATAACAATCAAGCCATTTCAACAATATACGAAAGGGAAAATAAAAAAATTCCATGGATAGAAAGCTTATGAACTTCCTTCTCTGAACGTTAGGACTCTCTTTTCCTAATTTTGTAGGCGAAACATTGCAATTTCGGCAACGAGAAAAAACGTTAGAGTCATGCGCAAATAGTGCTTCCATCTACCGTTAGAGATCATTGCTTTACACTGACCTTAAGTAATATTTTTTAAAAAAACTTTTCACTTATGCACAAGTTTGAACCAAAATGTAATTTGTATAATTCTTACTTTTTCGTGCGCAACAAAAAATGACGATATGTTTAACGACTTTTAAATTTGTTTTCTGCCTTTGAGAAGGATATAATTTTGAAACTGACGATATGTTGTAGATCAATACAGATCAGTATATTGTAGCTTCTGAATCTACCAGAAAAGTAAATTTTAAGATATACAGTAAGTTCCATACAGATTTGTATACGAAATATCTGATAATATAAATGAGTGTTGTCGGAATATTATTTAAAAAAGTATTTTGATTAGGGCTAAAATGTCTCCACGTTTTCGTAGACATGTCCTCGCTCCTTGTATCTGTTTTCGCTCCGTGGAGCCATGGATTGAAAAATATGTTTTATTGAAGTATACTATTAATATTGTTCAGACTATTGCGATTAATATTTTTCGTAATAAATTTATCATGTTCACGCCCAGTGACCCCTAATTTATTATAACGGAGTGCTCGATCACATTGCTAATGAAGCTAGTATATCAAACTAGACGCAACAGTAAATCTCATTTATTCACTTCCGATCTAATTTATAGCAGACCAATTCCTCATCATTCTGGTACAAATCACAAACTCCAACTTCTACTGTATTTAGTTACAGAAAATAAGTATCGAGGAAATGGTGATTTATAGGCAGACGGTACTAAAAAGTGACATTGTCATCATTTCAAGGTTCATGGAATCAAATGACAACATGGTAAACTTTAACCGGTACCATTTTAGTAATGTAAATGGAAGTTACCGTTATCAACGATTTCTAATTTACCCAGCGTCAGCTTACGACGATTATCTTGTAACATTACTAAGACACGCCCGTCTAAACGCACGTTAGGCGTTAAACGAGGCTCACCTCGTGATTTTGTCTCCTTGTTTATCAAAATATATAGCATCCTAGCAATGAGAATCATTTTAATGGTGTAGAAGAATAATGGCACAATTAATCTACAAAATGGTACGTAACAATTCATTGATTTGTGTTAATTATTTTAAAATTTAAGCCTCTGTCGTGTAACCATTTGTTTAGTTACGTGATAGTCACTAGATGGCAGCTGCCTTCTCAATTCAATGTAACAACCACGGAAACCAAGTTAAGATCTAAATGTATATAGTTTCACATATAATTTTTAGCATCGTTAAACAAAGCATCAATCAACAAAATGGCGTATCTTCTTATTTCCATAATTCTAATATAATCATATCGCGACGACTAAGGTGGGCAGGCAATGTAGTTCGGCTTGGGGGAAAACTAAGAATATATTCCATCATGGTTGGTAAACCGGAGAGAAAAATACAGTTAGGAAGACTGAGACGACGTTGAAAGGATAATATTAGAAGGAATGTTAGAGAAGTAGGTATTCGTCATGAAAACGGGCTGGATCTTGATCAGGATAGAATCCTGTGGTGAACGTTTGTTACTACGGCGTGAACTTGCGAGTTCCGTAAGCCATAGAGTAAGGAAGGAAGGAAGTAAAGTGTACTTTAATTACTAAAATTAAAAACAAAACAAAAAAATGTTCGATCACGTAATTTTTCAGATGTTAAATGAAACATATGGATAGATATGTCTCTTTCAGCCTTACTGGTTCCTTTGGAAGACAGCTGGTACCTAGTTGAAACCCTTTTAAATGTTAGTCTAATCAACTTGATTAACTAAGATATGTTTGTAAAATTCAATGATTTTTATTTCTTAAGTTCAGTACCCGCACAAACTAATATATTTTTACTTGATTTTAATCAGTGTTTTATTTGCAGGCCAATGCAACAGCTCAAACCGTGCCCCAAATGATACGGAGTGACATGGATCCTGACACGAAGGAAGAGGTAAACCTCATTCGTATTGTATCTCTCAATGTTATTGGTTCGAATACAGTGCAGTACAACCTACATTCAACTTGGAAACGAATGGAAATAAAGATTATCCTGTTCAACCGTATTCTGTTCTCGAACCTCATGAAATGATTAATCGCGTTAAGTCCTGCATACCACGTTTTATTGTTGAAAATGGAAGGAGAAACAATAAATCTTCATAGAATAATATACTGATTACGATTCATGGTTTACATTGC
This sequence comes from Lepisma saccharinum, assembly GCA_022664845.1. Lineage (NCBI taxonomy): Eukaryota > Metazoa > Arthropoda > Insecta > Zygentoma > Lepismatidae > Lepisma > Lepisma saccharinum. Next base: position 109,943 of record JAGDQP010001809.1, read on the forward strand.
GTTGTTTACTTTTATTGACATTCTTGTGGTATAAATGACATCATGAAATTAAAAAAAGAGTTGGTGATAACTCGTAATAGAACCTTTCTGCCTCTCACGATGATGATGGGTGGTCTCCCCGAAGGTTCCTGAGCAAGGTGAACTGACAGTGGTTTTCATTGCCTTCCATGGAATGTAGATGACCATCTAACGTATAACATGGGCTCAGAACCACTTCTGTCCCCACCGGCAATCGAACCCGGGACTCCTTGATTACAAAGTATCTAACGTTACCACTCACTCACGGTTAACACTTAAGGGACAAAAATTTTCCATCTTATTCCACAATAAACTGTTTAAAAAATCATGACGTTTCTTAGCGAAACTGTCCTTTCGTTTCATTATTATAATCGACTGAAATGACATTTTATTTCAATAAATTTGTCAGAAGTTTAGAGCCTCATTAACCTTCTACTATGCCCACTTGCATAAAAAGTACTGACAATGGACATCACTCAAGTGCCCGGCTTCGATTTCAATGTAATTTTATTTTCTGATAGAGGGCATGTATGTATTATGACTGATGACAGAAATTGTTGTTCTGTAGTTAACCAGTACGAAGTTAGGCTCATGTTTGCTACATTTGTTGATTTCGCGATTTATTGTCAGTGCATGAATAGTGTTGGGATGAGCTTCCACCATTTTTTCTGAATTTTTAAGAGTTGCGATGTAGTTATTTATTTCAAACCACAAAACATGAAAAGTCGATAAGCTTATGACACGTGAACAAACAAAAATGAAATTGTAACCGATTCTCGTTAGATGAACACAAAATTACCAGGAAATATAGCGGACAATCTTACGCAAACGACAAAAAATACAGCTTCAAAGAAACAGCAGCAATCACAGATTTCTGATTGGAGAAAACAATTGTCATAGAAAATAGATAAATAAACAAGAAATTAACATAAAAGAAAACAAAAGATGATTAAGTTAGAAAACAATCATAGTTCTTCTTCTTCCTTCTTGAAATTAATGTTAATTTGCTTTCTCGTCGGGTCTACTATCTATCTATCACCAGCGACGTCTTTGGTATCACGTGATTGCAAGGTAAGAGTTGTTGTTTCGTTGTGCGTTGATTCAATAAACGAGTTGTACAAGAGCAGATGTGTGTCTGTTAGTTTTCGTTTGCATGTGGCTGGGGGCATCGGTACATCACAAGCAGAAGTGGACGTTTCTCGTATTGTTCACGTGAATACAACTTGAGTTGTGTTTTAATAACATGTTACTTTTGCTTTAATCAAGTTTGAATTTGCCATAGCGAAAAAATGGCAACAAATAACCACTTCAATGTTGTTAAAATGCTCTAAGAGAAGTTCAAAATTAGGCTCATGAGACACCACTCAATGCTCATGAGACTGAATTAAAGTCTCAACTCGTGCAAATTATTGACGAGGGGGGTATCTTCAAGTACGTTGTGCATCGAGAAGATACGGATTTGGATTTCAGTTAAATGGAGCCTGAACCACTTTGTTGCGATAGTTGCAATGATTCTCTACCAGAGGACGAAGCAGCATCGAGTTCCGCAACTAATTCAAGTCCCCCAAGAAAGTTACCCAAATAATTATCTTTAGAAACTAAAAAGAAAATGGTTGAATGTTGGGAAAGTGGGTAAAAGGGCCGTTTACATTGAATAACTGTTTCAAGCGTTATCGCGCTGTCACTAGTGAACGACAATTAAGACGATTTAAAAGAGTAGTTACAGAGGCTGGAAATCGATTTGACAAACTAAAAGAGATCTATCAACATACCTTTAATGGGATTGTTAAAGTAAAATCTAAAAAGCTAATTGTACATGATTCTGATTTAAGGCGATGGGCGCTTTTGAACCAAACAGAAGCCAATGTAAAAAACTTTACGGCATCACCTCCCTGGATTGGGAAATTCAAGCAGAAACATAGAATCGTATCAAGAAAATAACCAGATTGATAACCCATCGTTATTCAGCAGAAAGCAAAGACATCAATCAAAGTGCGTGTGATTTTCTGTTAGCGAGCAAACAGTATTTCCATAAATATCAACGTACATAAATTTATAACAGTGATCAAAGTGGTTTTAATCTCGAACTTCATTCCGGACGTACATTGGATATTAAAGGGACCAAAACAACAGAAGCAATCGTCCAATCAAAATCATCCACAACTCATTCATATACAATTATGACCACTATTTCAGCTGCTGGGCAACTAATGAGTCCGCTTTAAATCGTGTTACCGGAAACAGAAGGCAACTTTGGTCCAAGAGTTTTGGAGTCATTGTTTACAGCTGATATTGCAGCTTCGAGCAGTAGAAAGATGGAAAACAGCATTTGTTAGAGTGGTTTGAAAAGGTTTTTTTCCCTAATGTGTCAGAGGATTCTGTACTTTTAGTCGATTCTTGGACCACTTATAACGATGAAACCGCAATTACAGAACAAAACCGTCCAATTACAATGTCACAATCTTACGTATCCCTCCGAAGAAGACAGGTTTTATCCAACGTGCGGACGTTTATTCCTTCAGAATGTGGAAGAACTTTGTTCGAAAGTTTTTTGATCGTGGCTAGTTCTATAACCTGGACATCAATCTTCATTAACGAAACAATGCCTTAAAAATCCAATCACTTGTTCATAACCAATTCTCCTCTCCAAGATTCCACTACTTCTTTGCTTATTCTTGGTTTAAATCCGGATACATTGAAGATCGGCCTCCAAATTTCCAAAACCCTGTCGAATTTTGCTTCAATCTGGTTGTCACGCATTGCGAATTGTGTTCTTCGCCAACTGTTTTCCTATTATGTTCATGGGGCGAAAAGTATCTTTGTTTTCAACATTTTTTCTTGATTATCATCATTGTACTAGTTACGTCAATTAGATCCGAACAAAAACACCAGAGGTGCAAAAAGTGGAGCCAAGTTCTTTAGCCCTAAAAAGGTGTGAAATAGGAGACGGATGAGCCAAGTTCCTTGGTGACAGCATGTAACAGGAACAAAGAAACTTGGCGCGAGGTGGCAAGGTTCATGATCCTTAAGCTATAAGGGTTGTAGGGATCCTAAAACCCACTACGTCCACCGCCCCCAACCCTAAGGCTTTTGCCAGCTCGCGCCAAGTTCCTTTGTTCCTGTTACATGCTGTCACCAAGGAACTTGGCTCATCTGTCTCCCATTTCACACCTTTTTAGGGCTAAAGAACTTGGCTCCACTTTTTGCACCTCTGGTGTTTTTGTTCGGATTTCACAGCTTTTTGTACGTGTATAATATATATACTCGCTCGCTCGGCCTTTTTGGGTCCTCGAGCCCCGTAGCTGGCTGCGTCCCCAACTTCGAGTTTTTGGGTACTTACGCCCCTTTATCTTAACCACTCTCCAGGACACTGTGCTTCCATGTTGCAGATTTTTTCCCATACCCACCACCCGTCTGAATGCCATATTTATTGAAACATAGGGAAGCTTTGCCATATTTATTGTAACCTACTTGTGATGATACACCTTTATAGCAAATTTGCTTCCTGCTGGCGGCCCTAAAATCCACCATCACCAACCCTAAGGCTCGAACATCATCTGGTGTTTTGCTCGGATTTCACAGCTTTTTATACGTGCATATACATACCCTGTATACCGTGTATATATACTGGGTTCGCCTCGGTGGGTGTGCTGCCCCAGAATTCCGTGAGCACCCCAACTTCAAATTTTTAGGGCTACACCCCCTTTATTGTAATCAGACTTTCTGGGGGCAGCGCCCCATGCTGTGCAGACCTTTTCCCATATCCCCTCGGGGGCTGCACGCTCATAGCGGTGGTTTGATCGATTTATTGAAACATTTTCGTGATTTTACACCTTCATACCAAATTTCGTTTCTCTAGCTTCAGTGGTTTGGAAAATGGTATTTCGGCGGCTATGTTGAATTAAAGAAAGCGATTTTTTTTTAAAAAAAAATCTTACATTGCCATTACCTACTTGTGATGGTACACCTTCATACCAAATTTCGTTTCTATAGCTCGTATGGTGTGGAAACAGTTTTTGTGAGGCCATTTTGATGCAAGTTAACAACTTTTTCAAAAATGTAAATTTGTCCTAAACTACTCATGTTAATACACCTTTATGCCAAATTTCGTATCTCTAGTTCAAACGGTCTGGAAAATGGATTATGAAGTCAGCCATTTTGCATTCAAAATGACGTTTTGTGACACGCGGAACTCGGTTGCATGCACTGCCGTACGTGTTGATACTCCCCTCGATTCGCTCGCGTCGCTGCGATAAGAATCCCATGGCAGACCGCGCATCGAACTTGAGGAGTTTGGAGGCACTGCGTCCTTTTATCACAACCAGAATCTGCAGGGCGCTGTGCCCCATGATGCAGATATTCCCTCATACTCCAGAGCGCTGCGTCCGAATGGGGAAACTTCCACATTTTGCCTGTATAACATGCTCCTGGCAGTGCTAACGTTTGTGACGAGTAAAACTTGGTTGGACACGCAGGAGTATTGGAAGTTGGCGCGAGGAACTAGACTCATCCATATTCCATTTCACCACTTTTTAAGGTTGAAAGAGTTAACTAGACAGTTTGCACCCCTGGTGCTTTTGCTCGTATTTCGCAGCTTTTTACACTTGTGTAATTTATATACTCGCTTCGCCTCATTGGAGTTCTGCCCCAGAATTCCAAGATGGCCTCGCTGAGGCGCACCCCTTTATCGCAATCAGGCTCCCGCTAGGAACTGCACCCTAGTAGGGGAGACGAGCCGAATTTATTCTAACCTACTCGTAATGGTACACCTTCATACCAAATTTCGTTTCTCTAGCTTCAGTCGTTATAAAGTGGGGCTTAGGCGGGCACTTTGGATAAAAGATGTACTCATTTTTAACGTGTTCTTATATGTTCGTGACATACTTGTTATGATACAATGTCATACCAAATTTAATTTCTCTATCTCGAACGATGTGAAAAATGGTATTTCAGCTGCCATTTTGAATCAAAGATGGTGAATTTTTTAAAACGTTGTTATGTTTTCCTAAACTACTCTTGATAATACATCATTATGCCAAATTTCGTATCTCTGGCTCAAGCAGTTGG
>JAGDQP010001810.1:0-46929 GCA_022664845.1 Lepisma saccharinum
CCCCCCCGTTTGAGGTTGAAAATGGACACCATGACGGTGCAGTTCCGCAGAGAGATTCTGGTTAAATCAAAAGGGCGCAACCCCCCAAAACCACTGAAATTGGGATCTGGCGGCAGCGCCCCCAGCGAAACAAAGCGAGTCCATAAATATATACCAGATGTGTAAATATTAAACCGAAATTTGTGCATAAACGGCGTTAGCCGTCACTGTGGTTACCGTAAAACTGCGTCCTTGGCGTCACTTGCTTGTTTTGCATGCTGATAACGATTTGCAACTCACAACCAGACAAGTTTCATGTTATAGTGTACTATTTAATAGCGTTGAACATGGCCAAATTTGTACCTACAAACTACGATGTGCGGACAGAATTGATTTTTTGTTATCATTTAAAGAAAACTGCTGCAGAATCGCATCGCATGCTTGTCAAACCTTACGGTCATCATGCTTTTGGTAAGTCACAGTGCTATGCGTGGTTTACAAAATTTAAAAGTGTCGATTTTGACGTGAGAAAAGAAGAACGTGGAAGAAAACCGAAAAAGTTTGCAGACAACGAATTGCAAGCTTTGTTGGATGAGGATGACGCTCAAACGCAACAACTCGCGGATCAATTAAATGTGACACGAGAAGCAGTTTTCATACGTTTATAAGCCATGGGCAAGATTCAGAAAGTGAGAAAATGAGTTCCACATGCATTGACTGAACAACAGCAAGAAAACCGAAAACCCACTTGCGAAATTCTGTTCGCCAGGTACAAAAGGAAATCATTTCTCCATCGAATTGTGACTGGTGACAAAAAGTGGATCTAATTCGAGAATCCTAAGCGTAAAAGATCATGGGTAACTTCAGGAGAACCGGCGACATCGACTGCAAGACCAAATCTATATGGACGGAAGACAATGCTCTGTGTTTGGTGAGATTAGAAGGGAGTGATCTATTATGAACAGCTGAAACCTGGTGAAACCGTTAATACCCAACGTTACCGACAACAAATGATCGATTTGCATCAAGCTTTGCGTGAAAAACGACCAGAACATAACCAAAGACAACATAAAGTGATTGTGCTTCACGAGAATGCACCCTCCCACACAGCAAAACCGGTCAAGGAAACGACTGCGACGTTTGGCTGGGAAATCCTTCCGGTTGCGGCTTACTCACCAGACTTGGCGCCTTCCGAGTTTCACTTATTTGCAGCTATGGGACACGCACTTGCTGACAAGCGCTTCACATCTTACGAAAATGGCTTGATGACTGGTTTGCAGCACAAGAGGCACAGTTTGTTTTGTCTGGCATCCACACATTGCTGGAATGATGGCAGAAATGTATCGCTAGCGATGGACAATGCTTCGAATAAAATAGTTTTTAGCATTGTCATCCAATCATTGTGTCTTTTCTGTACATAAATTCCGGTTTCATATTTACGCACCTGGTATAGCCCCATAGCCACTCACTGACTGACTCAGAGATCATCAAAATTCACAGGCCAAACTACTAGAACTAGAATCACCAAATTTGTCATGGATGTGTATGACCAAGAATAGGTAAAGGAAAAAAATCAGATATTTTGAAAAAGTCACCATCTTGGATCCAAAATGGCCTACAAACCCATTGTTGTATAGAATACGCAACCTAAAAGGCTGTGGTTATTGAAATACAATTTGCTATGAAGGTACAACATCACTCTTAGATTACGAAACATTAGAAAACGTCTCCAAAGTTGCCATGTTGGATCCAAAATGGCTTACCAAAGAATCCATCTTCCACACCGTTTGAGCTAGAGGAACGAAATTTGGTATGAAGTTGATTGACCAAAGTTAGTTAAGAAAATATTGCAAAATGTTGAAAAGGTCGCCATCTTGAATCCAAAATGGACACAAAACTCATTGTTTTATAGAATTCACAACCTAAACTGTTGTTGCTAGCGAAACTAAATTTGGTACGGAGGGACATTATCACTAGTAGGCTACGAAGATATTTTTAAATTTTCTACAAGTCGCCATCTTGGATCGATAAAGATGGACACATAAATTCATTTTCCACACTGTTCGATCTAGAGATAGGAAATTTGGCATAAAAGTGTATCATAACAAGTAGTTTAGGAAAATATTACAACGCTTTGAAAAAGTCGCCACAGTTTTTTTCAAAATAGCCGCCCAAAATCATTTTCGACGCCTTTCGAGCTAGAGAAATGAAATTTTATATAAAGGTGTACTACCACGAGTAAGTCACGACAATATAATAAAACGTTAAAAATGTCGTCATCTCTAATACAAAATGGCGGCAAGAATCACTAATGCTAGACAAACAAAATTTGGTATGAAGCTGTAACATGACGAGTAGGTTGCAAAACATGGAGTAAACCTCCCTTATGGGGGCGCAAACCCCTCGGTGGAGAGTGTATTTGTATTATGGGTGCGCAGTCCGCCAGAGAGAGACTCGGATTATCGTTAAAGTGTGGCAGCCCCACGAAAACTCCCAAGTTGGGAGCAGAGCGAAACAAAGTGAGTCCACACCCCATGGTCACTGACTCACACACTCATTCACTCATCAATATTTCCAGGGAAAAATACTGAAGCAAGAAACGCCAAATTTAGTATGAAGGTGTATGATCAAGAGTAGGCAATTGAAAAAATCCGACATTTTGAAATACTCGTCATCTTGTATACAAAATTGCCGCCAAACCAATTGTTGTATGGAATACACAGCATAAACGGTTGGGGCTACTTAAGTCAAATTTAGTATGGAGGTACAACATAACTACTAGGTTACGAAAACATTACAAAATGTCAAGAGAGTTGCCATCTTCAATCCAAAATGGCGGACAATAAAATCCATTATCAACACCATTTGAGCTAGAGATACAATATTTGGAATAAAGATACATGCTTAATAGTAGTTTAGAAAAATATTACAAAATGTTGAAAAAGTCGCCATCTTGGATCCAAAATGGTCACCAAACCAAGTATTGTATAGAATACACAGCTTAAACGAGTAGAGCTACTGAAATAAAATTTGACACGAAGGTACATCATCAATAGTAGATGAAGAAAATACTACATAATGTAGCCAAACACGCCATCGTGGATCCAAAATGGATAACCCAAAATCCATTTTCCTTACAGTTTGAGCTAGAGATACGAAATTTAGCTTGAATGTATATCATAAGAAGTAGTTTAGGAAAATATTACATTTTGAAAAAGTCGCCATCTTGGATTCCAAATGGCCACCCCAAAATCATTTTCCACTCCATTCGAGCTAGAGAAAATATTTTTTTTATGAAGGTCAACCATCACGAATGTGTCACGACAATATTAGAAAACGTTAAAAAAGACGCCATCTTTAATCTAAAATAGCCGCCTAAAAACCCATTTTCTAAACCAATAAGGCTAGACAAACCAAATTTGCTATGAAGGTATAGCAGGGCGAGTAGGTTACAACTAATTGGGCAAACCTCCCCCATGGGGGCGAAGACCTCTCTGGGAGGCAGATCGGCACGATGGAGACGCATTGCATTAGGGAGTCTGGTTACGATAATATGGGGCGAAGTCCATCAAAAGCCCCAAATTGTGTGCGCAGCTCCAAAAAGGGGTCGGCGGGCAGCGCGCCCAGCGAAACAAAGGGAGTATAATATATATATATATATATATATATATATATATATAACCCCATGGTCACTTAGTCACTCACTGACTCACTCATTCATCGAAATCTCTAAGGCAATCTACTGGTGCTAGAAACACCAAATTTGGTATGAAGGTGTATAGCGAAGAGTAGGTAGAGGACAAAATCTGAGAATTTGAAGAAGTCACCATCTTGGATCCAAAATGAACGGCAAAGCTATTGTTTTATTGAATACACAGCATAAACGGCAGAGCTATAGAAACAAAATTTGATGCCAAAATGGCGGACCCAATAAATCCATTATCCACACAGTTTGAGCTAGAGTTACGAAATTTGGCATAAACATGTATTATCAGAAGTAGTTTAGGAAAATATTAAAACATTTTTAATAGTTGCCATCTTGGATTCAAAAAAGCCGCCCAATATCCCATTTCTACTCCATTCGAGTTAGAAAAACAAAATTTTATATGAAGGTGTACCATCCTGTGTAGGTCACGATGATATAAGAAAACGTTTAAAAAAAGTCAGAATGTTTAATACAAAATGACCTCCCAAAAACATGTTTTCCAAACTACTGAAACTAGAGTAACGACATTTGGCATGAAGGTGTATGATCAAGAATAGGTGTCAATAAATGCGGCAAACTTCCTGTATGGTGGCGCAGCCCTTCCCCCCCCCTCGAAAGAGTCGGATAGGTACTATCGGGACGCATTAAATTTTGGAGTCTGGCTACTATAAGGGGACGCAACCCCCCAAAAATCCAAGTTGGGAACGCAGCTCCCACGGAGGTCTGGGGGTAACGCCCTCAGTGGAGCAAAGCGAGTCAAATTATAAATTCCTACAAAATGTGTCTCTAATACAAACCTGAATCTTTGCCGAAACTAATCCTATCACTTTGATAACGATAATCAACTACAGTTTTATTATTCCAAATTTGTATTAATTACTTTTGTTTTATAAACAAGTAGTTGATATTTAAATAAATTATTTATATTACTTTTTTAAAGACTTAGAAGCAAAGAGGTACATTGAAAAAAAAAAAAGAATTTCGACTTCATCTTTTATTTATTTTTTTGTAAATAAACTTGAATTATATGTGACACAACATAGTGATGTTTGAACACATCCAATACGTCTTTATACACAATATAAAAAAATGTACCATTTATTTCGTGTTCAACAGAAAACATGAAGTAGAACACTTTCCATTCTTCAATGTCACTTGTATCCCTTTGCTTCTGAGCACTTCGTATCCAAATGTACTTCAAATGTTTATCAGAGAAGATGATTCTCTAATTCTCGGATGTTCTGTAAAGACTCTCTTGACACCATTAGAATGTTGTTGGACGATTCGTGATACTTAACAAAAAAACTTCTTAGGTACAGCTATTAATAAATGTTCCCTTACGCAACTGGAGATTTATGATTTATGTTAAACAACCTAGTTAAACTTCTTGTTCTACATTCCTCAATTTCTAATTTCTTCTCTTTACATATATTTACTGCAAACTCCTAGAGTGTGTATAGATAACTTTTAAAGTCTCTTTAATTATGGATATTAGTTTACCACTTGAACACAAAGCTATTTATATAGATAAAGCAGTTATGTATTTAAAATATTTTATTAGGTAACTTTTAATGATTGGTAACATTTTGAAACAATTGAGATGTATATTAGGTAGATTTCGAAGAAAATATACCTATTGAGATCGGTACGATGTATATATATATATATATATTAACACGCTAGCGGCCATAATTTTGAAGATATTTGAACCAAATTTTTATATGTTGTTTCTAGGCTTAATAGCTCGGATAAGGTCGTTAATGAGCAAAATCGGTCGCCATCTTGGATCCAAAATGGCCGCCGAACCCATTGTTGTATAGAATACACAGCCTAAACCGCTGGAGCTATTGAAATCAAATTTGGCATAAAGGTACAACATCACTCATTGATTATGAAAATGTTACCTAATGAGTTCAAAGACGCCATCTTGGATCCAAAATGGCGGACCAGAAAATCCATTTTCCACACCGTTTGAGCTAGAGATACGAAATTTGGCATAAAGGTGCATTATGACGAGTAGCTCAGGGAAATATCAAAACATTTGGGAAAAGTCGCCATCTTGGATCCAAAATGACGGCCCAAAATCCCATTTTGCACACCGTTTGAGCTGGATAAATGAAATTTTACTTGAAGTTGTACTATCACAAGTAGGTCACGACAAAATAAGAAAACTTTCAAAAACTCGTCAACTTGGATCCAAAATTTTCCGCCCTAAAAACCCAATTTCCAAATCATTGAAGGTAGAGAAACGAAATTTTCAATGAAAGTGTATGACCAAGAGTAGGTTACAATAAATGGGGCAAATCTTCCCTTTGGGGGCGCAGCCAACCGTGGGAGGGTGAAGATGTACTCCGTGGTGGTGTAGTGCTGCAGGGAGATTTTGGTTAAGATAAAGGAGGCGCATCCTCTCAAAAGCAATGAAGTTGGGGGGCGAACCCCGGCTCCCAGCGAAACTTCGAAATCTACCTCAGCCTGTAGGCCTACCGAAAGGGATTTTTTAAAAATGGTATCTGTCTTGGTGTACAAAGTTTGAGGATTAAAAAAAAAAGTTTTATAATGGGAGATAACAAATTGAGTTAAACTGTATCACAGTTAGCAATTTCGATGGTTCAAACATGATCCAGAGACATGAGATTGTTCGCTGAACAGTATTGGTCAGTAAAACTTGAAGACTGATACCATTTTAAAAAAGAAATCGAAGAGGAAATGCAGAAACTATATCTACTTCTTTTTATTTTATGTTCTTTTATGTTTCTAAACTAAGATAATGGTGACTACATAAATTACCAATTAGAGAAATCTAAAGGTTATAACACTGATTTATGAATGAACTTAAAATCATGATTTGACAGAATGTTTATCTTCGTAGTTATCGCTTTCACAATCTCTTCTTATTACACTGTTCAACACAGATTTTATTTCCTGAGAACTAATGGCTGTTCCTAAAAGTTTTTAGTCTCCTGAATTAAAAAATATAATTTGTTTCTCTGTACGAGCTTTCAATTTTGAAAAAAAAAAAAAAAACCTAGCACTGATAAGAAAAAGGAGCAAATTTAAGAAATATTGGGGCACTTCCGTACGTCGAGTTTGCACCACTGGAGCGTAGAGATGCAGTTCTGTGGCGTCAGAGGAGATGGTACAACTCGCCAATGTGTTATTCCATGCCGAAAATGAAGCAGAAGTGACTTTTTAAAAATGAATCATAAAAGGTACACTTTTTGTACACTTTGCACTCAATATTAGCGTAAGAATATCCAATTCCTATCTCGGGACCTTCAGTTGAAATGGGCAGCTAATGTTTTCTGTATGGCGTTTCAGTATGACCTTGATTCGCCTATAGCGAATTGTCAAGGTAGATTTCTTTATGACCTTATTGACGGTTTTCTTGTAAGATTGATAGAGACAAAACGTGGACCCCACAGTAAGTCATGTACTGTAAATCTTAGAAATTGGTTGAGGAGCACACTTACCTCAATGCCATTCGCTCTACACACGATTTGGCGTTAACCACATGCCCATGCAAGTCACTGCTATATTTATGTAACATTATTAGTACATTTCTGTCATTTGTATGTCATGTTATTGGTTTGCCTATTTCTCAAAATCTAAGCCTGATAGAAAAGAAAACGGATTACACTGCAGTAATCAGTCACACTGATACTACGATACTTACATCAAAATTCTCAAGAAAGAACAAAAAGCTGAAAATTTGCTGCATAGTTTTATTCTAAGTACTCATCAGCGATATATCGCTTTATGTTTTCCAAATCGATAATTTTAGTGCACTTGAAGGGAAGGTGGAAACCTTTCGTAGTTGAAAAGCTTGTTTCTTAATGAATGAGTATTTTCTGACGCACTTTTGAAAGAATATGAAGTTTAGTGTTCACTATAAATCTTAGAAGCGTTTATTTATACATTATATTTTAATACCAAGATGTGTAGAAGCACTGCAACATTAAAAAAAAGCTAAGTAGTGGACTTAAGCCTTTTAACAAATACGATTCAATTGTTTCTGTTTACAGATGGTTTCTCCAACGTTAGCTGGTGCTTTTATTCTTAAGTCGGAAATGAAAAGTAATTCTTATACAAAACAATGCCAGATTTTAAAGAATTCTCTTATGCGTTTGCGAACTGCTAATAACGATGTGGCAGTTTCCTGACTCACTTAACGTAGGACGAGGTGGGATACTGTTGTAACCACGAAAGGACATCTTTCAGTAGTGTTTCATTTGTCTCGAATTTCTTTCTCCCAAATGGCCTTTTAGGACCCCAAACAAGTGCTAATTACTGCCAATTTAACCAGCAGTGTACGATGCTAGGGAAATACCTCCCAGTTTACGTTGGCCAGGATTGCGATAGTAAAATAAATACAATGCGGCCGCCATTGTCATGAAATAGAATAGCATGTCCGGATTACATCTTTATTACCTTGGGATTTGGAATAAGATTTGGCGTTAATTGTGATCCTATTTTGCAAACAAATTAACGTGAATAATTCCTATAATGTTCGAGACGACAGTTCCCAAAACCTTTCCGGCCTATGACTTCATCTAGTCCTTCCAACATCTTCACGTAATTCGTACACTCGTGCTCGTGACAGTTGGTTCTCTTTGAACCTTGGCAAAATTACAGGTGGTTTCACCTTTAATTTCACAAGAAATTTGATAATGTACGGCTGATATACAGCAGACACACTCCATTCACTGATGTTTATTTATTTTGCTGTGCATGCGCTATCTACAACATGGCGGCCCTACGATACTCAAAAAGAATTATTTAAACATCCACTGTCATTTTAATCATGCTCAAGTTACACCTTACCGTTTACGCCAAAAGACTCTTCCAACATTTAACTGCCCTTTTACAATGGATTTATGCAATAAATGCCAAAATGTCTAAATTTATTTGCCGATATTTAGCGCACATGAAAAATCAGAGCATATACAAAGTTACAATGTATCTCAAATATATTATTTGCTAGCTTCCCACATTACATTCAAAATCAATCATTTGAAATCAAGATAACTGTTTTTCTTAGCGACTGCCTTATACTTTTGAAAACGACCGCAGTATTAAATCTATTTTCTGTGAATACAAATATACTTTGTTCTGCATGAGTAAAGAGGATTGTTTACTAATGTTTTTAATGATGTTACGTCATTCAAACATCCCTGTTCGGATGTAATATCTGTGACGTAATTGTCAAACGGTCACTAGGACGCTAGGAAAACAAGAGTAACAGTCTCTGAGCTTTGCCTAATGAGTATCTAAGTTAAAACATATTTATATACAATGATAAGGTTTTGGTATTTCTGCTAAGTTGCATGTTACGATACCAGCTTTGCTAGTTCCAATGTTATTTATATGGATTTTCGTTGTTGGAATAATATTTTTTTAATAGACAAATACATTTTCTAACAACTTTGAAAATTTGTATTTGTTAGAAAATTTGTGATTGTTGGTTACAGTAATTGACTTAAACTCCCATGTCAAGTTTCCATATTAACAAGGAAACCGTCTATGAGATCATATCGAAACCTACCCTCAAATTTTGCTAGGAGAATCTACAAAGGTAATATACAATAAATTAGCTGCTCATAAAAACTGGAAGATACCGAAACAGGGGTGGAATATTGATCGAAGTGTGCAGAAAATGTACTTTTTATGATTCAATCAACAGAGGCCACTCATGGTTTACTTTCGTCCTAGAGTTGTAGCCACCCCCTATACCGCTGTATTCCTTTCCAGGGACGTATTTGAGGGCATGGAAGCATAGAAATTTATTTTGTTTGTGAAATTCGAGGGGTTTAAATACGCCCTTGGCGAGTGCTACGGTACGGGAGGTAACGCTACAACTCGGTAGTGCTTCATTCCAGGACGAAAGTGATGGATAAATGATTTATGTTGATTACATGTTTAAAGAAACACTTTTTTGTACACTTCGACCAATATTCCAGCACCTATCTCAATACCTTGCAGTTAATATGGCAGCTATTTTTTTTTATATGTTAACTCCCTATAAGACGTAGAATCTCCTAGCAGATTTTCAGGCTAGGTATTGATATGATCTCATTGACTGTAGCCAGTTGAAAGGTTTGGCAATGTAAGATTTGTTCACAAATATATAGTCAGGGACAAAGCAATGGATCATCATATTTATATCACAGAGTCATGTGGAAAACGAGAATCAGTAAAGAAAAATCCAACCATCACATAGGCATCCGTGTGTACTGATAAGGAGAATAAAGTTACAAAAATGGACAAAAAATATTAATTATATCAGGGGAATGGGAGTGATGAACCGGGTATTAAAGATTAATGTTTAATCTCAATGTATTAATTTCTACATTTTTCTTCATATTGAATTTAGAAATGAAAATTTCTGTATCATAGTAGTTATGTAACAAAAGCGTAACGTTGGGATAATTTCTAATTATACTGGTAATACCTAACGCTCAACATCAGTAACTAGACAATAAGATTTGCACTAATTGAGCGGTGCTTTTCATCAGTACTGATAAGTAGTACAGAACAATAAAAATGAAGCGAGATGATCATTTTAATTGGTCTCACTTTCGATTAAAAGTGGTTCCAGTTCCCACAACATTTACAACAAAGATTAGAACCATTACAGAAAAAACAAAAGACGTATCTTCAATGCCGGATTTGCTTTATCTTGTGATGTATTTATAACTTCTACCACTTCTTCTCTTTGCGGCAAACTTTTAAGTAGCATTTGATTGGTGGAAATTATTCACTTAATGCAATCGACTGAATGACGAGAAATTAGGCAGTTTTGAAAGCCATAAGGAAATGTAGCTGAAAGTAAAAGATTTCTTGTTTGTTAGCGAGGCGTAATAACTAATAGAGTTATTGTGATAGGGTATCTGATACAGAACTAAGTAAAGATGAATATTGCCATTGTCATATCGTAAATTTAACTGCGTGAGACAACAATTTATGTCTGGGTTGATAGGTATAAAATCCACGTGACATTTCAACATTGAAGAGTACTTTGGCTGCCAAGATAGACCTAATCGAGAAGGTAAATTGTGTTACATTATTTTCAATAAGCAATTTGTTTTTATTCTATTACAAATTATTTCAACTCTTAGAATATCCTTTATAAGTTCTAATGATACTGTAAAATGGCGGAAAGTTTAAATTATAACAAGTGCCCACGATATAGAAAGAAAATGGTTATTAACAGAAATATGAATCTTAACGAATTACACCATACTTGAACTGGAATACAATCTGAACCCATATTGCATGCATTGTTTGAGATTTTGCAAAAAAATAAAAAGTAATTAACATAATTTGTAACTAAGCCTAAACATATATTATCTAAACAATTCGAATGTAATAAGTGATTGGAAAAATCTACAAGTTCATCATTCCTCCTTCCTTCTTATTAAAGTATATTTCAAGGGCATTGATTGTCAGACAGAACACTGCATTGTGACTCATTTAAAAAGATTCTTGTTGCTTTCAAAATTCTTTTTGTGTCAGTAATTTGTCTTTAGACACTAGCAGGATTCCGCTCGATTCGAGTGTGCTATTTCATCTTTTGATTTATCACGGAAAAGAGATATTCCGCCGCTCTAAAAAGGATGACATGTATAGTATTTAATTTCGATGTGAACATAGGCATAATATATTTTTAGACAATTTTCGATCTATTCAGATAATGTTTCCATCTTTTGAGTATAAAAACAACGCAACAAAAAGTAAAATAGATACAAAAGGAAATATTTATTCATAAGTGGTAAGAAAGAGAGGAAATGTACTAATGAATGAAAGATAGTGAAAAGCTTATTAATCATGGCGAGAATTGTCCCCGGTACATTTCGACAAGCTATCCAATGCCTTATCCCTTCAGCCAGCCGGCCAACAGCGGGAGTACGCTTCAGAAATGTAAGTTTCTTCTCGTTAGGTACTTGAAAATAACGTTCTAACCTGTTAACTGACCAAAGTCTTGAGCACTAATAATTTATAAACTTATTTAATGAAGATAAAAAAAAAACAGTGTTAGAGATATCATTGAGCGCATGCGTGAACAAACGTCTATGTTACATGTTAAAAGATAGAATATAGTCTTTTGTTTGCGAATGTGCCTCAATTGTTTATTTTCCGAGATGATTAATGTGCTATCGAGTGGTGACATATTGGTGTTCTTGAACAGACTGATTAATTCTTGGTTTTAGAAAAGGCTTGTTATTTATGCTGACATCACCACACCACAATCTTTGAAGTAATCTATGAACAAGATGACGATGATGGAATGAAGTGACACTACATTTAGCTACCTCTTTTAAATTATAAAACTATAGGTATAAAAACATAAGTCGTCTGCTTGTAAAATACTTACGACACATGGATGTAGTTTATTGTGAAATAAAGCTTACGTTAGTTTCCTACATACTTGCAGAAAACGCACGAAGAACGTTACAAATGACACATTTGCAAATGATATTTGATACAATTTACGATATGTATAAAAATTTCGTTTTCCGAAAAGTGTTTCATGTGCATTTTAAAGTTTGTACCTATTAAAGCTTTCACTATTTTTTTTTATAAAAAAGGAAGGATGGGTGCAAATTTAAAAACTGAGTGAAACTCTTAGCTTCAAGCCTCGAGTAACCGTCTTTATATTTAAAGACGCATTAATTGTTGACCTCTTCAAACTACAGACGTTTACATAATGTTTTTAATTCCTCTTATTTTTTTTTTAATTTTAATTTTATTTTTAAGGCCATTAGGCAAATTTGGCCTAGGTCGGATTGATGATGGTAGGATGATTGATGGAATGAATAAAGTGGAATAAAATGGGAGTGCCCTGTGAAAACCCACGCACCTGGTGTTTGTCAACCTCAAAGCCCACATAGCACGAGTAGGGTTTGAACTGACGACCCCAAACACCAGAGGTGAGCGCTTTAACCGTTGAGCCACTGCGCTCCTATTCTCTTTATGCTGTATGTATTAGTTGATTATACATATTTTCAAACAGTTATTAACTTAAAATATTCATAATTATGTATCCAACTAAACATTCTTCAAACTAATTAATTGATTGCTTATCTTATATAAAAAACAAAAGTATTTGTGAATAGTATTTGTAGAAATCTACATGCCTGGATGCAGAGGCGGCGTTATGTGAGCGCGGGGCCTAGGGCAATAATAACCCCGCGGGGCCAAAGTACAAGTAAAAATCGCTGAGCGCCGAAATGTTACATCTAAAGCCGATAAAGCAGTAAGCAACTTCCCCCTAAATGCTTCCTCTCACTTCTTCCTTTCATTCCTAACCCTAAATTTATTACTAAGTATTATCTTTTTTAATGAACAACGGTTTCTTATGAAAAAAAATCCGACATAATTTATTTAAAGAAAGTACAATATATTTTAAAAACTGCATTGCTAATTACAAGTGCTTCTTTATTCATTTCCATTTCCCATTACATTTTGCATGGAAACTATACAAACTGGTTTATTTGTAAACTTTTTTTTACAAATCAACTTTTATATCATTGAGTAAGAAAAAATATCAACTCTGAACGCGGGGCCTCCGTAAGCACGGGGCCTGGGGCGGTTGCCCCAGTTGCCACCCCCAAACGCCGCCTATGCCTGGATGGATTTCAACCAACTTTTGCATACCGGCTGCTTCAGTGCTGGGCCAGGCATAGACATATTCCTGTTTCTGTAACCCGCTCCAGTTGTCAATGTGGCCACCTTCTTCAAAAGTACATTTAAGAAATGTTAGTAAACCGGTCGACATATCAACACAAAACTTGGCTTAATCATTATTCTTATAATTGTAAAGATATGTGGGGGGTCCCAGTCCCCAAGAATCTCAGTTATCACATTTGACAAACAACTTTAAATTTAATATATACGAATCTACCTGCTAAATTACTGCATGGCGTATTTTGTATACATGAGATTTAGACCCTAGAGGCACTCCGGACGTCACACGCACATCAGTTTGCATTGTTACTACATAATTTAAAAATTATATTGCTTTAACTACTACCTTAGCATGCGACATATTTGCACCAAAATAGGAATTTTGGTACTGGGATGCACGGCAGATACTGCAATTGTCAATGTTCCGAAGTAATTTTAAAAATGTAACATTTCAAATTGAACACTACAGAGAAAGAACGCGCGTTGTCCATTTTATTGATTTTACACGATAGCGATATAAAAGTTCAGAAACTATATTGTGTATACATGAACATCGAACAAAGATTATCGATTAAATATACTTCCTTAGAGCTCCCGCGACAGTGCGAGCGGTCCCTGGTTTGATTCCCAGTGGGGCTCAAAAATTTCATGTGCTGACCCATCATCGTGAGGACAATTGGGGAGCTGCTGTGAATAAAAGACAGTGGCGATCACAGTGAGAGCTTAGGCTCTCCTCTCCCAACCCGTCTGGTCAGCGTGGGAGCAGTAGACCAACTCCTCCCTCCGGGGAGAGGCTTCATCCACTAGTGGATTGAATAAGGCAGTGATTTATTTATTATACTTCCTTAGAATTGAATACCTGCGGCGAAAAACAGTCTAACCCCCAAAAAGCAACATTGTTGAGAAAAATAATGATAAGTGTTTAAACCAAAACCAATCATATTTTTTGTTAGTAGGATACTGAATGAACCTGAAAACTATTCTCGTTTTATTTTGGTAAGATAAGATAAAATGAATTGTATGGGCGGTAACAGCACTATGGCTTACGCCCGTCCCGTTATTTTGGTAGCAATAGGGCTTAGGTATTTATACCTATTTTTCTAAAGAACCATATTTTTTGTTTGGACTGCTTTTCGCTGCAGGTATTCAGTTACAGCATAACATTAAGTATTTTGTGCAATCGTTGTAAACATATTTTGTTTCTTCTCTAGAAATAATGAAGCCACAGTGGAGTGTATTTGGAATTTTTCTGCATATCTTCATGGTTTTAATATTGCTTCCAGCAACCTCACATGCAACAGGTAAATTCTATAATCCTTATCAGAATCTTTATTATATTTACATTATTTTGTATGCGTTCAATAAAGAATACATATAATCATCTCTATGTTAAGCATAAAATATACAATCAAAGTACTTATAGAGATCATATACGCGATTAAAGGGTTTAGTGCTTAATTTTTTTTTAAATTTTATTTATGGCCTTTAGTCATCGAAGGTTCAGGCCGGGATAGGGGAGGGGAAATGATGAAAGAAGATGTCGTCCAGGGTTTCTGTTGAAGGTGCCATCCCGTAAATTGCCTGGTGTGATTGAGGAAAACACTGGAGAAATGTCAGTCATAATGGTCGGCCGTTGGGATCGAACTCACGACCTCCCAACGCTTTATCACTGAGCTATAATGGTTTGTCGTTCAGTGTTTGAGATTTATAAGCAGCAAAACAAACATTTAGAAAATAAAATCAGTAAACATACCACAATTTAACCTTCTCTTCAAGTGCTCTGTTGGCTAAATAGTAACATTGAGAGACGGTTAATGGTATCAACTGTAAAATTAATGTTTATCGTTTAAGTTACTCGGTAAATCAAGCCATTACATGCTGTTTACATTGTCAACCGAAATAGCTTTTATCTGTTAGTATTAAGAATATATAGTCCATTTTTATTCTTACGTATGCATCAACAAGAGCTGTGGGAACATAAGAATGATGAAGGTTTTCTCCAACAAAACGTTTATACGAAATAAGTTTATTTGTACACATAAAATATACATATTCAATAATAGGTATATACATATTCAAACTTTCTGCATAACTTCTAAATTCGTTTTACTTTAACTTTTGACATTTAATTTCTATCGTTGATTTATTTGAGACACGCTATCACTTTTATAGTAAAATGTTCAAATAGCGAAAAAAAAAAAGGTCGCAGTTGGTTGAAATCTATATCACGAAGAACGATAGTTCTTCGAGTGACGCTGACAAACAAATGAGTCTGTTAGCGGCACTCTATGTACACAGCTAGTTACGGATCTAGCGAACTATAAGCACGATTGTGATGCTTGAACTTGCATTTGAAAGCTCTTTGCCATACTAAGACACAGAAGAAAAATTGGATCGGTACGATTTCCCTGGGAATCCTAGAGTGGTTCGAAAAAAAATACAGAATTTCACATTTCTGGTGATAACACTGAATCCAGACCATATAGGTGATCAAAACTTACGGACTCGTAATCAATGTTTTAATACCTTTCTAACGGTGTATCACACGTCAAAATAGGTGAAGAGGTTCAACAGTTATGACTTTTTTTTAGCCGAATCACAAAATTTTCACAAATGATCGAAAGGTTTCTCTGTCATCCTGTCTGTCTTTTTGCTTTAGCAAAAACTGGTTGTTACCAGGGGGATTTATTGTTCAATGGCGGGCCTCATAAAGGCAAATTGGTGCTTATTGTTTGATATGAGTTACCGTTTTCGAGATACGGAGCCTACCCTGGTCCAAAGTCGACCTTTTGTATGAAGACTATGCACTTTTTTAATATGCAGCCTTACAAAATAAGTGACATCAGTACAAGAACCCCCTTCGAGGTGGAGGGAAGAGCGATGCAAGAATTCTACTCACAAAAGAAGTTATATCCATTTTGCGAGTGATTTTCTTTGTGAAAATATGGGGGAAGGGAGGATAGTAATGCTCTTAATTTTATGAATTACAAAGGAAACGATTCCACCATAGTGACACAAAGAAAGTCACTCTGAAAATTGACATAACTTCTTTTGTGAGTAGAACTCTTGCATCGCTCTTTCTTTAGAACTCCACGAAGGAGTTCTTGTACTGATCGTAATGTCGAGAATGTTTCAAGTATACAGCGGTGAATAACAATCAATATTAGTGGTAATAAGTATAATTCGAAGAAGAACGTTAATTCAACGTTACATTCCAAGCGAATTAATTTCTATTTTTTTTGTCTATTGTTAATTATTTATTTGTGAGCGCAATAAGCTCAAAATGTCTAGATAAATAACAGTAAGTTTTTTCTTTCTGAAAATATCATATTATGAATTTTATATCATATTATAAATTTATGTTAATTTTTGTTTATAATCTAGTTGACGAAATGAGTGTGCTGAATATACAGATGTACAATTTACATACATATTATGATCAATAAAACAATTTTCATATTGAAATGTTAATTACAATTTAACTCTTGAAGTATAATTGGTTGAAGTTTAGTGTCCATTGAAGACTTCAGATCGTACTTCACAAACTGTAACGACCTTAAAAGACAGGGAATTTTTTTAATAGTATTTAGTAAGAACTACACTTATCTGAGAATGTTTAAAGACAATGGATAACTTTTCCTGTTTCATTGTTTTTGGTAAACTTATTTTGCAGAGAGTATTTTTCTATGTAAAATAAATATAGTGTAAAATTCTTCATATTCTTTTTTTTTTCTTTTTTTTTTTCAAGGAAGACCGAAATGAAATAATATATATTCATACCGTCTCTTCTGTCTGAAGGACATTACACTTTTTGGCAATAACAAAACGGTAACTGCGATACGTGTAAAGGTTCAACCAAAACATACTGTATGTCTGATTAGAGGTTGAAGTTCTGTGCTCAGAAAATGAAGTTAGAAACGCGTTTTCTCCTCAAAATTCTTTTCTGATACGTAGTTGGTAACTGGTCCTAAAACAATTCCAAACGCTTTGTGGTAAGCAATACCAGTATATTCACAGAAAAAAATAATCCAAACTTGAAACCGCTAATAATGCACTCTTCAATGTTTATATTACAATATTACTTACATGTTCCACCAAAACAAAGACGAACCAATCAAATTCTCCTATCACAACCCCGAAGAAAAACAAAAGGCTGAGCAAAAGACCCGGTGAACGGTAACTATCAAATCAAAACAACAGTGATATAAGGAAAACTACAGCCACCAAGTGCTTTTACTACAGTCAGTGATCAAAAGATAGTTATCACTTATCAGTGCAAAGTGAATGGTGTTAAAAATTAATAGTTCTTTAGAAGTTACACGATTATATTATATACTGGCCAAGTCTGCTAGGCTACACTTTAGCAGAAGAGCCACCTTAAGGAGTGGAGTGATAACTGGTCATCTGGGCTGTCTGTCCTGTTATCAGCATTAGTGTCACGACTCACTTAAAGATCTCTTGTATACTTATCCTTTACAATAAAACAAAGTATTGAAGAGACACCCCCCTCCCCCGCCCAACAACTTTAATTTACTTACCAGTGAAGTAAAATTGTTAAAATAAGGTTTGGTCTTTTGTAGAGATAGTAAAATGACAATAATATTATTTCGCATTTCTGAAGATAAGATGTGCCTCCAACCTCAGAAGAGTGGTATATGCTTGGGTCAGCACCGTATGTGGTACTTCAATACAATAAGCGGGCGGTGCGAGGAATTTGAATATAGCGGATGTGGTGGAAATCTAAATAGGTTCTACACAAGAAAAGAATGTATTCAACGCTGTGAAAGTAAGTTCTTTCCAAAAGAAAATTAAATTAATTTTAGTCATAAATTTGCAAATGTTATTTAATCATTAAATAATTACTATATAGATACCTATAATTTAATGTGGTTTATTTTAGAACACACAGATAATGTTACTGAGTCAAGATACATAGCTGTGCTCAACAAAATTTGACTAATTACTGAGTTATTAATTTTTGTTAACATTCCCTGCATAGTTTAAGTGTGTTGATCCCTAAATATGATCGATTTCCCTGTAAAATATGGTATTTACAAAGCAAATGCATTTGTCACCGCTATAGCCATAGCAAGATGCGATAGATATTAATATGAGTTCCAAAAATTATATTTATTTTCAATTTACACATAGAACTGAATTCAAAATGGACCTTCAGATCATACAAAGAAAGATTTTATTGCCAAGTAATAAAGTATATTCATTTGTTTGAAAGCGCTCAGCGTTTTGTTGTCAATACAAAAATGAAAATTATAGACTATATGAAATTAATAGATTGATCAGTGGAAAGTCTTTTTCTCTTATGATACGAAATATCCTTATGCATTAATTAATACCCACACATAGTTTCTCATCAATTGTGTATTCTATGGACCTTGATGTGTCTTCTCGATTGTTTCGATGTCCTTATGTAAGCGATCCCATTGTTCCTCGCTTACATGAATGAAGTTCGGTTTGAAGAAATGAACTTAGGAGTGAAGGAAATTCAACTTCACAGATACCCTACAGCCCATCACATGATAGCTGTGCAAAATTTGATCCTTGTAATTAGGTGTCATATTTCTGGTGCGTGATTGATTAATATCTACAACACAGAAGCATAAGTTGACATGAAGATGGGATAGTTCAGTCCAAACTATAGGGATTGCAATTGAATGCAAGCCTCTTTGCATTCACGTAACCAACCTTCTAGTACATAGCAAGAAGACCATAAGATGCATGAGCCATGGGCGGTTCTGTGCGCCAAGTGATACTCCGAAATGTCCTGCGTTCAACACAAGACATTGTCCTTGGTACGATGTTACGTTCCGTCTGTTTAGGGCTTATATTACATCCACGTATGTAGGAGAATGTATACAAGTGATTTCCATAAGCCAATAAGTCATGAAGCTACACGACGTTCTCAGGGGGCTTCTCCTAAAAACTTGAAGGTTTACAATTTGCAGTAGAGAATGCACTTGAAATATCGCGTGGTCAAACGCAGTAGTATTGAAGTGAATGAGAGAGACATTCTATTGAACAGTAGTCGTTTGTCTAGCCGCATAGTGCGGCCGATTCCCAAAAAGTTGGGCAAAAGTCGAAAAAAAAGTAACTAGTTAGGGATTTTTTTCATGTTGGGTTGGTGACAGTACATCTGTACTGGTCAGAAATTACTTGTGAAAATGTTTATTCCTTTTGCCTGTCCCAGAACAGGAGTCGCAAAGCAACCTTTGTTCGATTGGCATCGATTGTTACTAAGTGAGTAAACGACGCACGTGTTGAAAGTTTTATAAAACTTTAGAATGAAGCAGATCATAATCAAATGAAATGGAATCAACGTCTGAAAGTACGTAGAATATATAACAAAGTTATGAAATAATAATTTATCAAATATAAATTATTAGTGAAACTATAATTGTTATTGATTTGTATTAATTTCAATCTTTAAAATACGATTTGTTATTATGAAAAAAGTTATTTTTCTCCGCGTTGCCCTGCTGTCAGAGTCATTTTAAGTTATAATCAAATGTATGTTCTTTAATATAAAACCAAATAATGTGCCCGAAGTTGCTTCCCCCCCCCCCCACTCCTGTTTTTTATTTAATTTTTCGGCAACCACATACTATATAGTCCCATGTTATCATAGTTCCGTTATTAAATACGAAAGCATTTTCAAAGATATTTATTAATTATAACTCAATTTACATCCAATAAGGAATCATTTATGAAAACAACGTAATATGTCAATTAAAAATATAATTTCAGTATATGTTAAAATGTTGTTAAGGGAGTAACACTATGAAACTCTGACATCAGATTCGTACTCAGCATCCAAAAACACCCATGAAAATTGTATGCATCTTGATTGTAACATGATATACAGGCTGTTTCACGAATAGGGGGGGTCAGTAGGGGATGAAGGGGGTTACATTTGGCATCTCTGAGTTCAGAGTCGTGATGAGCGACCCAAAAACCACGGGTACAGATTTTGATATCATTTATTTGAAATTTTTACTTTTAGCCAGCTTTTTTAGAATCGACCGCACTGTGAACCGTGCCAAATAATCTTAATGCACGTTACACATATTGAAAGAATCAAATATTTTCTTAAATTTGACATTTGATCAAAACTAACAACAGACGAGTGCTCCGCATATTCGAATCATTAAAGAGAAAGCAAAAATGTAGCACTACCTTTTCTTGTTGCGCAGAGTAGTTAATTGGTTTCTTATTCTAACACTAATTTGTTAAAATTGAGTACTGTTAATCCGAAGTAGAATAATTTAAATAATGACGCAAAATAACTAACGTGGTTAAATATTTGTAACAAACTAACGAATCTCTGTTAACCTCTAAGCAGAATTAACGACTGTAGGACAAATCGAACTTTCGTTCTTATCCAAGGTCAGCGACTATAATCACTTGACCAAATTAGGCTAGATTTTGTGGAAAATAGAAGGTAATTTGACCAAAAAGGAATGTGAGTTCTTACATCTGTCATATCAAAGTTGATGGTCGTAATTCTTTCCAATCACCGTAGTCAGTGTCACGTTTAATTAAGGTACGTCACATGTTAGCGGTGTCGGATGTTATTCTGTGCGAAGTTGTTCCTCGTCTGATGCTTTGGAATCGAGTGGTCAGACTTGAAACGATCATCATACTAGAAATTGTCATAACCTGTTGGATTCCAATGATGTTCCACAAGACCTGATCCAACATTACCTAAAGACCTTAAAATAATTTCTAATTACAACATCCTGTTCCACATATCCTTGTTGGACGAAGGATAGCGTGTTCTTAGGGGCCAGAGAAACACGTTCCCATAATGAAGCATATATTTGGTTGCAGTTTTGAAATAAGAACAAGTGCTTTTCCGCTGAGACATAACTTCCTCAATGCCCTTCATAAATGGCATCATAACGAGTTAGATATCCATTTGGATGTGCAAACGTTCTCGCTCAAAGTATTCTGAATAACAACGCGGATACTTCTATAGGAGAGCTATAATTATACCGTAAGGTGTGTCCAGTATGTTGACGAAAGATGCAGGTTGCCAACAGACCTCCTTCTGACTTATCGTGCATGCATCACGGCTACGGAACTGTCTCGTGCCCGCTATTAGCACAACATTTTCTTGTGTTCTGCCATGGGCTGTAGCGCGATTCAAGTGAAGGCACATTTGACGATGGGAGGTGTTTGTAGAAATCATACCACAGGGTACTATACTAAGGCCATAGTTGAGTAGACATCTCAGAAAAAAAAAATGAATGTTTGAAATTAGATCGTGAGACATTATTAAGTTGTTGGAACGTTCTTTCTGTATAACAAAAGACGTTTTCATTAATCTAATTCATGCATTTATAGAATAAACAAAATGAAATGTAGTGAAATATGGTAGAAATTAATTTTATTTTACTGTTGCAAAACGATTATATAACAATTCCGAAAAGCTTTAATTACATTTCAATTGGAAGTATGTGTTTTTGTAACTAAATATTAGAAGGAAATGTATTTTTTATAAAAAAATAAAATAATTTGATTATTATTGAAAAAAGTAAAGGAATTCTTATATTTCTAATATTTAACAATTATATTCATTTCCAGGGTAATACAGAAGATAAAACGCAAAGATCCCTGCAGACAATTCGCTGTATATGAAACTACAATTACGAAGTTCAGAGAGAAACTGAAAACTGATTTGTTTGGTCTAAAATGAATCAATTTTAAGAAACTGTTCTTTTCTCATTTATTATCTGAAAATAAATTTGTTAATATATTAATTTCTAAGTTAGTGAGTGCAAAAGTAAAATATATTAATCTTAGTAATGTTATAAAACATTCTTCCCAAGAGATGTAATAATACATTAGTTCATTTAAGAGAGTTTTGTATCTCTAAGGTTTAAAAATATTTATTGTTCTTACTTACGTTTACTGAGATTTCGTACGGGTTGCTATACAACTTGTGTCACGTCTTCAGCGTAGTATGAGAAGAGTCATTGATTAAAAACAAAAACATTCTAAAGAGAAACGGAATTGTATGTAATCATGCAGGTAATTCAAACTAAAGTTGTTCAATGAAACGATGCAAATAATATTTCACACATACCATGGAAATAGGAAATAAGTTGAAAGTTGTTTTAAATTGTTGGCACTTATTTCTAATCTGCGAAAGAGCAGATTGGGTAATTATGAGTAACTAATATTTGATGCACTACAAAGTAACATTGATGTCTTAGTAGAAGAGTGCAATGAGATAAGTCAATATATCTATATAAACACAAATAAAACAAAATACATGATAACAAGCCGATAAACACGGAATGAAGGAAATAAATGCATAATAATTAGGGATAAGATCACAGAAAAAGCAAAAAAAAAAAAAAAAAATCTTGGGAGCATACGTAACAAGCAAAATGAGGTCATGGAAGAAATAAAAAATCCTTAGCATCGGGTAACGCAAGTTTCTACTCAATGCAGAAACTCCTAACTTTGCGATTATGATTAAGAAAATTGAAATTAAAAATATACAGAACAGTTATTCTGCCGGTAATACTTTACGGTTGCGAAAGTTGGAGTACGACCCTAGCAGATGAACATAAATTACGTGTATTTGAAAATAAGGTTTTGAGAAAGATATACTGGCCGGAACGGGACGAGATGACTGGAAAATGGAGAATACTGCATATTGAAGAACTCCATGGACTGTACGATTCACCCACTGTTATAAGAATAATGAATTCGCGACTACTAAAGTGGGCAGGCCATGTAGCTCGGATGGGAGAAAAACGAATATTATACAATATATCCTGTTAAAAGGTCGGACGGTAGGAGACCATTGGGAAGACCGAGACGTCGTAGGGAGGACAATATTAGAAGAGATCTTTGAGAAGTACGTGCTCATGATGAAAACCGCCTTGACGTTGCCCAGGATAGAATCCAGTGGCGAACATTTGTTACTGACGCGATGAACTTGCAAGTTCCATAAGTCATGTAGTTGGTTTTTACTTAGAACCAATATTTACTACAACTGGAAACAATCGGAATATAAATTGTCCCGGAGTGGAATTAGTTAAAACATCCTGTTTAATTTGATTCCACAAGCTAAAATATCATCATGAACTCTGGTGTGGACTCAATGAACGAATTACTTTGGAGCTGTTTCTTCGAAATCAGAAATGTAGATCTCGACCCGTCAACACAATGCGGTGTCCCAGTGCGACTATCGCTTTTTGTGTTAAATCAACACTACATACGATGTTGTTTTCGGAACTGGGAAAAATGTAACATCTACAGCAATCTTTGAACATAGGTTGTTAAGTTAGAAGTCCAGTATCTTACCGTCTGCGCTAAATTGCCAGAAAGAAAAAGAAAAGGCACTACATTCAAACAATATATATTTATAATGTTACTGAACCCCAAATACAAACAAAGTTAATTTCACGACATATTGCAGGATTTAATCACTTTTCCATTGGTCAATTACGGATCAGAATACCCATTCATTGGGAATACGTTCCATTTCTATGAAAGCAACTGCAGCATTTGACATGTTGTTACGATAATAAAGGCGTAATGCTGGTCTAGTGT
Source organism: Lepisma saccharinum (assembly GCA_022664845.1). NCBI lineage: Eukaryota > Metazoa > Arthropoda > Insecta > Zygentoma > Lepismatidae > Lepisma > Lepisma saccharinum. The sequence goes on from JAGDQP010001810.1 coordinate 23,954, forward strand.
TTGGCTGTCACCATCTTTTTTTTGCTTTAATAAAAATGGAACGTTCTCAATGAATGGGACCTAATTGACAAATAAAAAGCGATTGAACCATAGGATAAATCATGCAGGTAACTTAGTTTGTTTTGGGAGGATCAACGACATATATTTGATCCTCTACGCTGTTTGAATCTATAATCTAGTCGTTTAATTCAAAAGTTCTTCAATATTATCATTTGCATCTAGTCCTTTTTCTGTCTGACAATTTAGTCGGTGAGACGCTCAATTTCTGAGTAACCCATGTTAATCTCGCTGCAGCCACAACTTTTTTTCTAAGTACCGAAATCAACACCGTGTGTTGTGTTTATTTAACACACAAAACGTGGTAGCTACGCTGGGACACAGCATAGTGTTGAATTAACACAGCTGTTGTGTAAAGGGTAAAAAGAGGAAAAGGCAGGGAAATATCAGTACAATTTCTGTTCCTGACGCATTTGGCGTATTCTATAAATATTTACTCTGCAAGCTTTTCTTTAAGATTTTCGAAATTCATTAGCCTTATCGTTTACGTCAGTAATGAAGTAAATATTCTGTGATAAGATAAAATTAATTGTATGGGCGGTAACAGCACTATGGCTGAAGCCCGTCCCGATACGGGGTAATCCCCTTATCGTTGTCACGTCTAATAAATATTCTGTGTGCTTAAGATGAAATACAGAGCCGTAATTGAATTAGTTTCGTAATTTTTTGATGAAACTAGACAGGGAATAGAGCGCTATGTAATTAACATTTCTGTTCACTGTAATAATTTTAAAGCATTAATGAGCTGAAAATCTTCTATTGACATTAGGCAGAGATTTGGGTAAAGTAGGCCCCTACAAACTCTGTTCTATGGAGTACATACAGAAATCGAACACAATATCCAGCAAGTAGCTATGTTAACCTGATGAATCCGGACAAGCTGATATTTACTCACTGTAAACCAGTGCACACCTTTGAACAAATAAACTTTACTATCAAAAAGTGGTCCTAACAAATTTAGGATTTAAAAACAGGAAATGATGTTGCACGTTGTATATTGGCACTGAGATTAAAAAATGTTTACATACAAATGGTTAAATATAGTTTGTACATCGTTATATATATATATACGACTTGCAAATCATAAGGGAAGATAATTTCCAAATCTATTTTCGTTATCCTGACGCTTTGCTGCTAATGAGTTTACTAGGTTTCTGAGACTGAATTTAAGTTTCATGGTATTTGTATTGTGAATGATGGATATAACAACCACGTATATAAATGAGAAGCGCTTCAGAATTCTATAAATTTGAATATAATTTACTCCACAAATCACTTATTGTTTCCTTGAAATTGTAATATCTGTCCTAATAGAAAACATAGCTTAAAATACAGAACATACATATAAGGGACAATCCAAACCACAATTAGGGTCAGTTCTACAATCCTACTCTCATTGGTCAAAATAAGACTTGGCCTCAACTTAGCGCTGATTAGAAGTTTAGCGGTCGATGATAGAACCGAGCCTTAGTATCTGAGGTAGAACCCGGGTCCACATACCAGCATTCTATGACATTCTTTTCTAAATCACTTCATCGCCACTGCAACGAGCCTACGTGGTAGAAATATTACAAGACATAGGTCACTGTCATTTTACTATTTACTCAGTGGCATAGGTAAGGGGGGGATATGGGGTATATCTCCCCCCTTGACTATACCTTTATGAAATTGGAAGGAGAGTATTTCGAGAAGAAAAAAAATAATTTATATTTGGAAACATATAATTGTTAGTTAAAGTATAAAATTAATTGTAACGATAGTAAACGCACTATAGCTTACGCCTGTCTAAATATAATTGTAAGTTTATACTACATAAACAGACAAGGGTCGTATTGTACATTCTGCGTTGTAGTTTCACATTTAGATAGATGTGGTAAATAACCTTTAGGACAACTAGTAAAAAAAATCATGTCGATAGCGCCGGTTCTCGACAGTGATGGAGAATGTAGTAATTCCTGGGCTGATAGTGTCAACGAGAGTAGAACGGAGAAAATTTTGAAAACATTTGAAGCAGTTATTTTCTATGCAGAGAGAAAAAAAAACTTTTTTGGTAAACTTTATTTTTATATGGGCCAATCTATTAACTTTGGACTTCGGCCCGTCACTATTCGCCCTTTAGCCATTAAAATCCACATCCATGCCCCTGCCGGGACTTGAACGAACCCGAGACTTTCGAGTCGTTGGCCTACCGCCGTAGACTGCACGGCTACCGGCGGCCGGCTCTACGTAGAACTTTAACAGACGTCCTCGTTACATTAAATATGAATTATAAATTAAAATTACCAACTGGAAATTTCAGTCGTAAGATCTAATGTGATCTTTCAGATCATTCGGATGAAGATAAAGGTTTGGTAAATTTTATTTTCTATGGGCAATGTTAGTAAGTTTTGATTTCGGTCCATCACGCTTAAACGAAGGGCAACGCTTGTTAAATTTCACAAACATCCATGTCCCAGGTAGAATTCGAACCCTCAGCCTTGGAGACGCTAGCCTAACGTCTCAAACCACACGACCACCTTGGTCGGCTATAAGGGGAGAAGAGTATAACCATTATTATCAATTATTGAAATTTGCGGTCAAGTTCCAGTTAAGGAATTCGCTTATAGGCTATAACATAAAAAATATTGTAGTATGAGATGACGGATATAAAAGTATAACATAATTCATGATCTTAAAATTAACATAATTTGTGTTTGGACCAATTATCCAGATTTTTTTATTGAACAATTTCACAAGCTTACACTGAAGGCGTGTATTAATTTAATACATTTATAATTTATTTGTTATTTTATTCGATTAAATTACTATCTACCAAAGATTAACCATTGTACAAATTCTTCCAAAAGGAACACTTTCATTTATAGAAGCTGTGAATAATGCCAAAGATGCTGTTATAAAGTTTGAAAGAGCTAAAGCGAATTGTCGGAAGGAATACAAAGCAAGTCGCAGTATATTTGAGTTTGGAAGATTCTATGAAAATATTGACAAAAATCCAGAAAATGAGGTCTAATTACAGTATTAGACATGCTCTTTCACGCATGTATCCCGAATTTTTCTTACTGCTTTCACGGATTTGGAAGAGGTTCAAAGAGGATCTGGATCTGGAATTAGATAACAAATACAACGTCTTTTAAAATTACAGCGACAAACTTCTGGAGGTGAATCCTCATATCAAAATAAGACGAAAGTTCCTCAGACAAATTTTCGTAATATGTATAGTTTCGAAGCTACAGGGTGCCGAAAGCGTGGGGAAAATAACTTCAGTGCTTCATATATCTAATATCACGAAAAGTAGAGCTGATGTGGCATGGTTCCGTTATCTGCACTATCCCAAAATTCACATCTCAAAATTCCACAGTGGTTACGCAAGGGATTCTCCAAGGAATTAGGGTATACCCAGAAATTCTATGAAGTAAAGATGGTCAAAATGGGCATGAATGGGACGGTTTCTCAATTAGTTTGCGCCAAGTCGATATCTCAACGAGATTCCATACACCGAACGATTTTCTAACGAAATCCGTGGTTGCATAACAAGCAGGAGTAAGAATTGCATAATTTCATGGAATGTTTTATTTGTAAACCTTATTTTGAATGGGCCATTTTAGTAACTCTGACTTCGTTCCATCACGATTATGAATACGATGGTAATTAAAATTCACATCCATACCCCAGCCGGGATTCGAACCCGGGACCTTTGAGTCGCAAGCTTAGCGCCCCAAACAACAGGCCGGCGAAAGTTATATTTATTTGTTACCAAAGAGATTTAGTATGATTGCCCGATTGTATGCTGGGGATGACGTGTTCCATCTTTACTCACACGGGGAGTCTTTTAATTCGTGCTTTTTTGGACCAACCGCAAATGGAGCAGGTTTAAAGTCATTGAGGGCACCACGATGTATCAACTCTCCTGTTCGTGGTGTTAGAAATATGACAATCTAAGGTTCATTTTCCCACGCTTTCTGCACCCTGTAGCTTCGAAACTATGCACATTTCGAAAATTTGACAGATGAACTTTCGTTTTGTTTTGATTTTAAAAATCACCTCCAGAAGCTTTTCAAAGTGATTTTAAAACAAGCTGTATATAATTACGCCTAAAATTGTACTAAGTTTACAAATAAATCGGAATTTTGGAGGGGTCCGCACACTCTAAACACTCTGCTTGGATACGTCAGTGAGCTGTATGAATGAATAGTATGTGTGTAGAACAGCGTTTCTCAACCTTTTTCATCCCGCAACACCCTTTGACCATGCCTTCTAGCTGGCGACCCCCTTTTACCATGCTTTCTAGCCGGAAACCCACAATTATTTTATTCTGTGTAATATTTGCTTTTCATTTCAAAACATAACAGTTTATTTCTTGTATTTATAATACATATCCTATTTATATTATCCAAAACTATTCAGCAAGCAACATTATCTTTAGTAATCAGTAAAACGACAAGGCAAAATAAAATACTTTCTTTGAAATTTATTAGTATAAAATTACAAAACCCTAGTTAAATTAATCTTTCCACTTTCCACCCGCGCCTCCCTTGTACATATCCCGCGATCACCAGGTTGAGAAACCCGGGTCTAGAATATCTAATACAGTCAAAATTAAAATCAACTTCCTGAAACAACTATCTGAAATGATAGTATATTACAAAAGTCTTTAAAATGAAGACTTTTGTATATTACAAGAGTCTTTAAAATGAAGAAACTGAACACGAAAACAAAATTTTACATTTTCTTTGTATACAAAATATTCTACACTAATTGCGACTTCCGAAAGCGAAACTAATAAAAGTGCAGTGGAAACATATCAAATTTCCAAACTTTTAAAAAGTGCTTCAGATTTTGTGCAACCTGCACCCACATCTACGGTGAAGATTATATTTTATACTCTGAAACGAATATATCTTTGAAAAATTCAAATTTTCAAATAAGGCTGAACGAACTGGTAGTTTTACAAAAGAAAACTGTTATCAAGGTGAGCGTATGAGTATCAGTAAATGTTGATCGAGAAACTATTCTTCACAAATTCCAACGTGATGTTTAAAATATGGCTAAATTTGTATTAGAATGACAACCGAATTAAGAAAACAATGCGGATTTAACATATTTATGCATTTAATACTTTTTCCACAATAATTGTGCTGTTCTAAATTATAGAAAAAAAAACAACAGAAATACAGGGAATGCGTTTGTCAACGCAACGCAGCGCTTGTCGGCTCGAGTTCGCGCTTGATTCTCAAATTCCCGCCCGCCAAGCGGTCCGTGGTTCTTGGGTGACTTTAGGTCTCACGTTAATTTTTATAATTTAAAATAATTTAGTTCACATATTTAAACACCAGGGTATGTCTGATCTGTTGAAGAACCAAGTTTTTGTTAGTATATGTAAAATTCGTGAAAAGAAATACAAAATATTTTCAACAATAAACCGTGAGGCTCGAAGTCATAGGAAAGCCACGGGCCGACTGGCGGGCGCGGACAAATGAGTCAAGCATAAGCTCGGCCGATAAGCGCTGCGTTGCGTTGCCAAACGCATTCCCCGTATATGATTTGTTTAAAAACATGTTGTATTGGGTTGCATAACTTTCAAGGATGGTTTTCTAGATATTCCCTCCCTTGAGAAATTCCTATCTACGCTACTGTATTTAGTGTCGTGACTTTTTACTACAATAAGTAGACTCTTGCATTAAGAAAGTGCTAAACATTAGGTTAAATTCCAATTGTAAGTTATCCCTGAGCTTTCTTTCCGCATTTCATAGTTTAGCTTTAAGGGAGTAATCATTTGTCTCAAAATTATTAAAACCATTTAAAATTTAGATAAAATTGGTTCATGAGCATAAGAAAGGTAACAAAAGCATAGCTAAGCATAAAGTGTCTTATTCGTTATGCAAGTAACTAGACAATTGCCAAAGTTATGTACACTGCAAAAAATAGTTGTGTTAATTCAGCACAATGTGGTGTACCAGCGTGACTACCACTTTTGTGTGTTAAATCAACACAATACACGGTGTTGATTTCGGTACTGTAAAAAAATAAGTTACGGCGGCAGTGAGATTTGAACAGGGGTTGCTCAGTTAGAAGTCGAGCGTCTTAATGACTTGGCTAAATCGTCAGACAGTAAAGGTGATACATGCAAACGACATTTAGTGAACAACATTTGAATGAAACGGCTATAGATTTAAACAGTATAGGGGATCAAACATACATTGCTGAATCCTCAAAACAAACTAAGCTACTTGCACGACTTATCCTATGGTTTAATCACTTCCCATTTGTCAATTGAGAACCAGAACTCCAATTCATTGAGATTATTCTATTTCTATAAAAACAAGTAAGATGGCGACAGCCAAATACTAGAGCGGCATTACTGCTTATCGTAACATGTCAAATGCCGCGCTTGCTTTCATAGAAATGGAACATATTCTCAATAAATGGGGATTGTGATACCTAATTGACCAATGGAAAAGTGATTAACTCATGACATAAGTAGTTAGAGTAATTTTGTGTGTGTTTGGGGTTCAGAAACATTTTTTTTTATCCTCTAGATTGTTTCAATCTAGTGTTTTTTCCACCTGAAGATTTAGCGAAGTCGGTAAGTCGCTCGACTTGTAACTGAGAAACCCATATTCAAATCTAGCTGTGGCCGTAACTTTTTTTTTCTCACAGTACCGAAATCAACACCGTGTGTTGTGTTGATTTAACACACAAAAGTGGTAGCCACGCTGGGACACCGCATTGTGTTGAATTAACACAGCTATTTTTTACTGTGTACAAGAGGGATACCATTTGGAAATGAAGATGTGGTAAGTTAGTGGGTGCTGGAAATTTTTTTTTATTAATACCCTTCATAACACAACAGCGTATATTTTTAAAGAAATATAATCACCCTTTTCCAATCATATTCCTATATGTTGAAAACTGACGTGTGTGTTGGTAATTCTGAGCTTAAATATTAGATTAAGACTTTATCTAACTAATACATTTAAATAAGAAATTTGATTTAATTTTATTTGGATTTTATCATAATAATACTATATTGGTGGTATTAATGTGATAATCAGTGTTACTATCTTTACTCCTTCTTAATCTTTGAAATGGCGCATTATGGAAATCTCCCTTCGACATTACAAACGTAACGCAATTAATCTAATCGCCAGACGGACAAGGACATTACTAGTTATCTAAATGTAATGATCCATTATTGCTTTTATGATTGTCCACGTTATAAATAAATTTATGTTAATCAATAACATTTAGTTCGTAGTTATCATCTGAGATTTACACCAACGATTCCTCACAGTTTTTCGAAGCTTTATAACGATTTTATTATTGACTGCCACATTACTCTTTTCATTACAGTTTTAATAGGTCAGCTAAATTGGATTGAACGTTGAAATGGTGTGTTTTAATCATCAAAAGATTTACTGCCTTTATGGTTTTATCATTAGAATCGTTTGGTATTTAAGTATATTGATAAAAGCCAAGATATTTCTAAAAGCAGCTGAGCAACAAATTCATCACCGTTACGCAAAATCAATTTTTTATATTGAAGCGGGACATCAATTTTTAAAATCAATTTTCCTATTCATTAACTCATAGCATGTATAATGACTGACAGCGCACTTTCGGTTTTTAGAGGGTTCCAATAACACTGGACAACAACTTTTATTGAGTTGTTGGTATTAGCTTATCCCATAAGTAATGTCATCTTTTTTGATAGGGAGGAAAGGAACTATAGCTTATCTGGAACAGTATCGTTAATGAGAAAGATATCCTCCATCGGACTCCACAACACTCTGCCACCTGCTAAACAGTTATTGAACCCCTCACTAAAAGAAGTCACCGGTTTTTGATGCAAAGAACTGGATCACTCTTCGTTGCACGTCATCCGCATTTTGTAGTGTTTTCTCGAAAAGCGGCTTTTGCAGCCTGAGAAAACGACAGGTGTAAGAACTGGTGGAAACACCGAGTTGGCAGTTTCTCCCAGACACATTCCTCGTTCTTAGCCCAGGTCCTTCTTGACATATGTGAGCGCGCGCTTTCACCGTGGATGAGAACACCCTCAGAATTAACTAGAGCAGGACATTTCTTCAACAGTGGAGTTAGTAGGCGTTCAAGCTGCTGACGGTACACATCTGCATTGATCGTCTGGTTAAGTGGTAAGAGCTCAAAATGGATTATGCCACGGATATTGCACCAAAATATTTTTCACCACTTTGCTGGGGGTGAAAAACAGTTTTGGAGCAGTTCCTGCGGCCCTCTTTTTAGGTACCCACTGCCGTTTAAGAGTAATATTATAGTAGATGACCCACTTTTCATCTCCTGTCACTATTATTGCTCACGCCTTTGGCAGGTGAACAAGGAACTTCAGATGTCAACTCGGTGCTGCTTCTGTGGATTCGTTAATGCATGGGGCAATTTTCCAAGCTTCGACACGTATCCACCATTTAATTTGCATTTCCAGCTCTGTTGTTTCGATGGATGTTTTGCGACACTGGCAGAAACGAGATACTAGTTTCTTTGTCTGCTTCCCCCAAAAATGTATCAAAACCTTTATCTTTATATTTGAAGACTAACAAATATGCCTTCCTTGGTTTTTGCCTCACTGAGTCTAGGGAACTTCTGGAAAATATACCTAAACGCATGTCCTTCCTTACTAAGTTGTTCCACACATTCCTCATCAGTCCTAACTTAATATGTAGCTGTCGAAGCAGGATTGTGGTTGGGATAGAAGCTGGAACATTGGAACGAAGTGTACAAAAAGTGTATTTTTTATCATTAAATCAACGGAAGTAACTTCTCCTTCATTTCGTTCTGAAATGAAGAACCGACGAGTTGTAGTGTTACCTCCTATATACCAGCAATTCTCGGCAGGACTCACGAAATTCAGATTTGTTTTCACAAAAGGCAAACTTATACTAATGAAAAATATCCAAACATAACGTATATGAAGCGATTGATTTAATTGGCATTTTAGTTATGCATAGAAAATGTTAAAACAATGAGTGCAATACAATAGGATGCTCGTTCGAATCTCCTGGCCTATCATCTTGACTGAAACTTTCCAGGGCATACTTCAGTTTCGCCAGGCGAAAGTCGGGACGATTTCTTAAGTAAGGTTCTGGCCGATATCTTCTACTTTCTTTCTTGTGCTAAAGAATCAAAAGGTGTCAGGGGTGTTGAGAACTGGCCGACCTGTACTATTTTATTAAGAAGTATGTATTTTTCTGACGAACAAAAGTGCCAGTGTAAATAAATCGCAATCCTTACGTAAGTAGTAACTAGTAACTTTGTTTCACTATTTCTAACAAACTAACCTAAATTTCTTGATATATTATATACATAGTATATATCGAACCTTTCGGTATTTTGAATAATGGCAACATATCGATCCTGGAGCTGTTGCAAAAATTTTATTTTGTCAAGTCTTTTCAAACAATATATTACTCCATTTTTTTGAAATTTTATTTTTTTAGTTATTCTTGTTTACCCGCGTCGACTGAGTCAGTTTCTCCTTGGGATGCTGGAACCTCCAGAATTTCAAGACACAAGGAAAATGATCGTACATAGAAGAACGTTGCTAGAGAAGTGTTTTTGCCACCTTGTACTTTCCTGTTCAACTTGTAAAGCATGAGCCAAAATTACTCACAAAATAGCCATTTTCGAAATTTAACCTCTGGCATTTTGACTAGAGGTTATTTATCAATCTCGGAGCCAGTCCACAATTTTTCTTCCCTATCTACCACACTCTGAGTGGTCAGAATTGTATTTACAAAGATGTTAGTTTCTTAAAATAGTTTGAGAAGTGTTTCGGAAATGTATATTTGCTCCGACCTCAGCATATTTGTATATATGGTATATGTAATGCGGCAGCTTAGTGGTAGAGTGTGTGCTTGGGGTTCTCAGTTCATTCCAAGTTCATGCCATTTGGAATTTGTAATGGACCAAAACCGTGTGGGTAGGTTTTCTTGGGGTTATCCCACTTTTTACACTACACCAATTCTCCCGTCATTATCCGTATGACGTGAGTTGGCATGAATATTCTTCGATACCTTCGACTAACATTACTTTATTCGATTCATTAATTAGGTAGATATTTTAGAACAGCATTGAAAAATCAGGTGTAATAAATAAATCATTGAAGAACATTTACAATTATTTTCCATATAAATATTGTTCTGAAAGCAACAGAAAAACAAATTTGCTTGTTTATGGTATGTGTAGAAAAGCGTTACAAAACTTTCTGTTGACAAAAGATTAAAGACCGCTTTGTAAACAGTGTATAACAGAACTCGACCGACAAACTTAGAGGGTTCATACTACATATATAGTCAGAGAGCGTGGTGGGCATTTCACCTCGTTTCTGAACTACAAAATACCGAAAGCGTGGGAAAATTAACTTTAGAACATCACATTTCAAATTCTATTTACAGTAAAGTTTATGCAACATGATATTATCAAAGACTTTAAACCTGCACAAACAGGCATATTCAAGAATTGTGCAATAGATGCAGAGTGTATTCCCAAAACGAAGCAGGACAACCCTGGAAATTCTCTGTTGTAAAGGTAGATTGGAATGAAAATGAATGGGCCAATTTTCATGCAATTAACAATAATTCGTTCACAGTATGTCGATATATCAAACAGATTTTCTTCTTTTGACGTCTATAAAAATTTATACGTGTTTGCATAACATACAGGGGTAATAAATGAAATTGGAATTAAGGCCTTTAGGCACCTTTGGTTAGGCCAAATGTATGATGATGGGAGAATTAGTGAAGAAGTCGGATGAAACAGGAGAACCCGAGAAAACCCACGCACACAGTGTTTGTCTACCACAAAGCCCACAGAGCACGATCCGGGATCGAAGCTGGGCCTCACGAACCAGAGGAGAGTTCTCTACCGCTGAACCACCACGGGCTCAAACAAGAGTAAAATTGTAAGCGTTTAACAAACGTTTGGTTTATTTGTTATAATTGAAAAAGAATGTCATGGCCCTTGAGTAACTTTGATTATCTATGTCATCTCTACTCACATGTCAAATCGTCTTAATCGTGCTAATTTCGAACGAGGTTTATATTAGAACATTTCTGACAATTTCCGTCACAGTAACGAAGTTCCTAATGCACCCATTTCTCAACCTTGTGATACTATAGATACACCAGGTCGCTGATGTTGTTAGGATTATGAAATAAGCATGCCATGTAGTTCGGATGCGAGAAAAACGAAGACTTTATTCCATCTTGGTTGGAAGGTCGGAGGGAAATAGACTATTGGGAAGACCGAGACGGCGTTGGGAGGACAATATTAAAAGCTATCTTTTAGAAGTAGGTGCTTATGATGATAACTAGCTTGACCTTGCCCAGGATAGAACCCGATGACAAACATTTGTTACTATGGCAATGAACTTGCGCTTCTGTAAGTCATGAAGTAAGTAGGTAAGGTGATTGATGACACCATGCCGCATTATCTATAATACTATACTCTGCTATTCATGGTATTGGAAATATGAAGATGTAATATGTATTGTCTACGTTTTCGGAAGAGTGCAGCTCGAAAGTATGCAAACATTTTGAGAGATAAACACGCCAACTGGGGAGTGGTAACTCATGGTAGAACTTAAACTTTTGGTACAATAATATGCTAATAACAAATTTATCTTGAGATGAACTGCTTTGAATGTGAAATTGCAACACCAAAATTATCTTAATATTTTATTATAACAAAGAAAAAAGTGTTGTTACAACATAAATAATACATATAAATAACAATAACCAAATATTTGAGAAGATAAATCTTTGAGGAGCTTAAGAAACCGATCGCCAGTGGTTCAAGATAAGATAAGATAAAATGAATTGTATGGGCGGTAACAGCACTATGGCTTACGCCCGTCCCGAACCAGTGGTTCAATGCTAGAGCGTTGGTTTAGTTTTCGTACGTCGTGGGCTCAATCCCTGAGGCCGACCATCCTGATTGAGGTTTTCCGAAGGATTTTTCTCCGTCATACCAGACAAATGCCGCGATGGTACCTTCAACTTAGGCCCTGGCTAACCTCTTTCCGCATCTTTGCCCTCTCCTATCCCAGCCTGAACCTTAAGACACCTAACGAGCATAAAGAAAAATTCAAATTCCAAATTGGAACTTATAATTTTCAAATATTAGGAGTTCGTTTTATTTGAAAACAAAAGAAAATGATTATCAAACGATTTTAAAAACATAACTCTTTAGTTTATGAAGAGCTTAAAACTGTAACTAAACAGTTGATTAATATACGATAAAACTTCTTTTAAGCCGATCATTCAAAGTTTTACGAGAAAGTGGTCGTCTTAAAGAAGTAGTGATAACGACAAAATGTTTTCTTTTCGTAATACGTACTACGTAAGACACTTACATTCATTTTACTACTCAATAAAACACATACTACTTATGAACCTAGATTCTTAAGACAAAATTAAACAAACTATGCAGATTAGAATACAACGAACTGGCGGTTTATTTTTGGACGTTTTTACAATCATAGGGAGTATATCTTAAGTTCTTTACTTTGTGTTTATTTATTTTCGAGAAAATCGGATAAGTTTGCCTGTGTCAGTCTAGTCTATTCAGTTTCTTTTTGTTTTCTATTGGCTGAGGTAATCATCACCCACTGATAATTCTTGGCATGGCTTCTTTGTGTATCGATGCACTTTCCTTATTTCGCTATTGAGGAATTTGCCTACGAATGGCTGGCTCTCTTCATTGATAATTGCCTTCTGCAGATTTTTGAAGATAGAGAGTAATTCCCATGCGCCAGGGAAGTACATATAGTTTATGGGATTTCCAGAAACTGAGTTGACAACACCTGCTACGTCTTCTGAGGTCATTAGCATTGCCTAACCTGGCCTTGCAAATTCAGGAAATCATGCGTAAAAATCTTTGTTCAAAGCGTGACTATGTTAACAGATAAAATAAAAGAGAAACTTTGGTGATAAAGTTGTCGTCTTAAAGAGCTGAAGGATAACGTATTCTGACAAGAACTGGTAGTCTTTGGTCGGGAGTAAAGGTTCTCGGTTTAAAATGGGTGCTAGTGCATTGTTCTTACGGGCACATAATTCCGTTCCAGTAAAAACTGGTCGTGCTGAGAGAGATGATCGGCTTAAAGGGATGGTCATTCTGTTTTTTTTTTGTTTGTTTTTTACTGCAATTCACTATAGTTTTATCTGGATTACCACAATTACTGAAAAATGAACAACTTATAAGTTTCTACTCCACATGAGCTTCATTACTTTTTAAAGTAAAAAAATAATAATAATGAAACTTGTTAAAGACAAATTTTTCTTAAACAATTCGTACTAAAGAATAAAACAATAATTTTGTTTATACATGACTATAGTAAAAACATGGAGCACGCTCTCATATTCAGTCACTTTATAACTTCTTCAACTGACGCGTCCCTTGTTTTATTCTTTATCATGTATGACCAAAATTATTTTTTACTTTTAGTATGAATTGTTTAAGAAAACTATGTCTTTAAAAAGTTCTTGTATTATTTTTTGGAGTTATTTCCGTCTTTGGATACTTTTCCTCAAGGTAATGTTTTGTGGTACAAATCCTGAAGTGTTCTTCAACCGACTTACGTTACTGTGCAAGTTTTGATCATTGTATGACGTCGGGAAACGAGTTAAATTAACGTTGAAAGATTTGACAGCACCACGAACCATTGTGAACTAAAGAAAAGTCTGTACAAGAGTAAAGCTATTCCCTGTGCGACGTGCACGCGCCGTGAACGGGTCATCGGAGATGTCGAGATAGCGCTCGTGGTTCGCCCTTATACTCGAACTACAGCACGAATTGAAGTGCAGAGATCAGTCCCACGGTCGATCACTTTTACCTCCCGAGATGGCCAGGAATACCAAGGACACTCTGGTACTCAATTTGATACGTGACTGAGTGCACCTCAGAACGCTAGATATTGGAATGCTACGAAACAGTTCCCCAGCGGCTGGTCGGTGTTTGAATCCGGTTAGCCCGATTCGTAGTCAGAAGTGCTACTACCTCAGCCACGGCGACTCCTTACTGTATCGAAAAGATCAATGTTAATTAAGTCTTAAATGAGATTCGGACGTTACGCCTCAAACTACTCATTTTATGAAAATATTTAAACGTAAGTCATGGCGAAACATTTTCAATATAAATGGTTTATGTTTTCTCACGATTTTTAAAAAAAATATATAAATAAAAATGTAACTACGTAAGTAAAAACTCTAAAATAAACAAAAAAATCATGACGCAGTGTTTCTTCTTTACCTAATACTTAAGTAATTTGAGTATTTGATAGTATTTGATTGTATGCTTCAGAGGACCTCAAAGTAAAGCATTGTTATTCTTCGTTCACATAAACAGAGAAGCCAGTTGCATTATCAGTGTCATAACGAAACTGTATAATTTGATTTTGACTCTAACAAGTAATCAAATCTTTCATTAATTGAAGTATTTCTAAGCGAAGGGAGGTAGTTAATTATCTTGACAAGCGCTGAAGAAAGACAGACATTAATCTTTGTTAGACTAGTAATCTCGAAAATATACCGTCCTGTCATAAAAGATGGCTTCAAATTTTACTGACTTGAGCTGAGCGAAGACCCAGGGAGACCCCACACTTGGACGACACAGTGGCACAAGAGAGGGCAGAACAATGAAGGGTGTGGTTGAATAGGAGCGGATGTCGGATAACTGGTAGATATTTTCCAAACAGCAGTGATTCAGCCTACAGATAGACCAGCAGTGCTTAACAGTTTCGCCGGACTTGCACATGCCCGCTATGCGCTGTGTGCGTGTGTGTGATATGCATACAAAAGACAATACTTGTCTAATTGGATGCGGAACAGATAGAGAAAATTAATACAGAATTTTACCTGTTTTTTTCCACTCTCTATGCATACGTGGTTTACCAGGTAAATGAAACAGTAGTCAGAACCGATTGAGGTTTTCTTTTACAGAGTATACAACACTGTATATTCTGGTTTCTCCCCACTATTAAGAAAACTCCTCTCGCGCTTTCCTGTCTTCTTGTTTCACCTTCTTTCTTCTTTATGCAACAACCGATCCGCGGTAAATGTCTTCGTCAAGATAGAAACCGTAGCATTAACACCCGTAACAAAGGTTTTAGTTGCATGCTTGCATGCGGAGATCGCTTGTAGAAGTTCGAGAGCGGTCACTCCTCAGGGCGGGACAATCTGGCGGCCATGATTTCCTAAATTTCTGTTTCAGTTTTTGTTTCAGCGGTAGAGCGTTGGCTTAGCATTTGAGAGATCGGTCAATCCCAGCGGCCAACCATCCTGTCTGAGGGTGTTCCTTAGTCAAACCAGTCAAGTGCTGGG
Organism: Lepisma saccharinum; assembly: GCA_022664845.1. Taxonomy (NCBI): domain Eukaryota; kingdom Metazoa; phylum Arthropoda; class Insecta; order Zygentoma; family Lepismatidae; genus Lepisma; species Lepisma saccharinum. The sequence continues at coordinate 39,358 of JAGDQP010001810.1, forward strand.
ATGGTACTTTCAACTTAAGTCCTATCCGACACCTTCACACATTCCCCCTATTCCGGCATGAGTCTTAGAGGCTTCCATAAATAAAATTCAAATTTAACCGGAATGTTTATCGTTAGAAGGAATGTCGAGTGATTTCGGCATCTCCGTGTTTTCTTTATTTTACGCAGTTAAACATTTTTTGGGGTCGGAAATAACAATTCGAAATATGTAGTAAAACAAAGAACTTTTCGGAAGGGAAGCTGTTAATATCTTATTTTAGTGTCCTTCACGACGCAATACTTCAATCCATGAAGCAATGCATCCATTGACCAACATAACTGCAACACAACCCAACATTTTCAATTGTGCAATATTTATTTTTGTTATTGTCGCTCTGATGTTATAGCTTTCATCAGTCAGAGCCATCACGAAAGGAAATACACTTGCGACCGATCAAGTGGTATGATTTTCTTTGGCTGGTAATAATAGACGTAATATTTCAGCGCCCTGGGCAGAAGCAAGATCAACAGAGTTTCTCAAACATCAAAATCAAGCAATTAATATGCCCAATACAGGGTGCGAAGTCCCTAAAAAATGGTGGAGGAAGCTTTATATATATAAAGAAAGGAAGAAAGAGAGAGGGGGAGGGATGAAAATTAGGGAAGCTAAAATGTAAACATACCACCATGTATAAGTCGTTCCACACGGGATTGCCGCTGTTTACGTGGTGGCGCTGATTTAGTCAACAGTGACTCAGTCGCCGACTGCGTGAGAGGCGACAGTGTTGCAACGTACAATATCCAAAATAACCTACACCGAGCGGCCATAGCTCAATTAGTAGAGAGTTCGCTTAGTAATCGGAAGGTCCTGGGCAGTGTTCGATTTGTTTTAAATCACGAAGGGTGGGGGAATGTCCTAAAACTAGTGGGTGATTGTACGTTTCAACATACTGCATTTTTGGGTAGGAATAGATTTTATCCCGGGTTGGAATGATATTCAGAATCAACAACCGGAGATTATATCCTCAAGAACCAGGGAACATCCCCGGCACCCCGCCCCCCACCGGTCCGACAAATGGAACACTGGTCCTGGGAACGATCCCAGGGGCCGTCAACAATACTGACAGCTTTTCCAGGGTTTCTCCTCAGTCACACTAGGCAGATACCGGGATGGTACGTACAAACTAGGCCCTGGCCGACTACCTTTCAAAATCTTCTCCCTTACCCTATCCCATTTTGAGCCTGAGATGCTTGGCAATGAAATATTTCGAAAGTGCGTAAACTTAGAAAGAGATGTAAAAAAATAAGAGTTTCTATACAATTACCACACTAAATACTCGCCTGCGATTATTATCCCCACACCACTATTTTCTGCTTGTGTTCCGGATTTTGCATGTAGTTGAAACTTTCTGCTCCCTTTTTGAAGTCATGTTGTATATTCGTCACCGTTGTCATACTTTTCCTAAGGTTCTCAACATCGCCTTTTGTAGAGGAAAGAATTATTTTTATTTATTTTTTTACTTACCAGAAATTTTATACATTACTTATAGCAGGGGCGGTCGAATGGCGGACTCCGAACCCCGAAGTCTTTTATCCCGGAACTCCACGTTTTAATACAAATTTAAATTTATTTATGACCTTTTGGTACACTTGGCTCACGCCGGGTTTGATACGATATTCAATAATAATGCGTGAATTGATTATATGTAAACACTTTACTAGTTGAAAAAAAATGTAATGTGAATTCATTTCCTTTTTTTTTTTACTTTGTTTGTAATTACACAACTATACGGAGTAACTAATAACCACACTCTTACTGTCCTGTTTCATTTATTTATACTGAGCCACCGTAGCTCAGTGGTAGAGCGTTGGTATAGCAATCGGGAGGTCGTGTGTTCGGTCCCAGGGGCCGACCATCCTGACTGAGTGTTTTTCAGTCATATCAGGCAAATTCCGGGATGGCATCTTCAACATATGTCCTGGCCGATACCTTCCCGAATCCTTTCCCCTCCGCTAGCCCGACCTGAACCTCAGATGCCTAAAGACCATAAATAAAATTTAAATTCACTTTGATTTAATGGCATATAGGTATCTATGGCTCTGGCCGGGATGCGAGATGGAACCGTTCAGGACTTAAGTTAAATGTACCATCCCGGAATTCGCATGGTGTGATTCAGTGCTGGATCTATAAATTTTCCTATGGGAACAAAGTTAAATTTTGCCGCCCCTTCCACCTCTCTTTTGCCGACCTTTCCATTGTTTTTCTTAGCCAAACAACACGACCGGCCGACGCGACGGCCACAACATTATCTCGCATCACGTAGTGAACTTTTGTTATCTTCTCTGAAGAATGTCGTAGCTTCGCTATTACTAACTCCAGTAAGACAGAAGACCTGCCTATCTGACTTGAATCGCGGTTTTGAATTTTAAAGATGAAAGTAGGTTGTGTGGAATGACATGGAAAAATGTCATAGCGCGCCGGTATTGAAATTTTGAACACTTTTAGTTAAATTTCAATTCAATAGGCAATTTTACTTCCTTTTTTAAGAGCTTTTATTTTTTATTGTTAGCTGTTTGCCGCCCCTAAGCGTGTCTCCTGGGGTGCTTGCCCCTTCCCCCTCTTAGATCCGGCATTGGTGTGATTGACGAAAACCTCAGTCAGGATGGTCTGCCGCTGGTATATAACAGAAGATGTCTTGAATACGGAGTCAACACTCTATTATCTAAGCTACGGGCGCTTGGTCTTACTGTTGGCCTAATGTCTTATACAGAGTCGACTATCTGGATCACGAAGCCTTTTTATTGAGATATTACCATTTATCCAGTCCTCAGAAGGAAGTTATCAGAGACCCTTCTATTATATGTATCCCTTTACTCCCTTCTCTACGAGGAGCTTTCTTTCGTAACACGGCGCCAGAGATCACCGATCGCTTTGACCTAAGATTATTTGATCTCCCTCAGCACGTAGGACCTCGGAAGATGGAACTATTTTGCTTAGACTTCAGGCATACGTAGAACAGAACGGGAACTTCCCGATTTTGTGTGTGTGTGTGTGAGAGAGAGAGAGAGAGAGAGATGGAGAGAGAGAGAAGGAAAGAAAGAAAGAGACAGAAAGCGGGAGGGGGTAGTAGCAACTGTTGCTGCACACACCTATATCGAGGGAGAGAGAGAGAGAGAGAGAGAGAGAGAAAGATTAAACACTGAACCTGACACCCATGAATAATTAATATCTTTGCCTCTGACTTTTATAGTATGTAGCAGGATTTATTTTTTTTTCAAACAGTTATCGTGGACTAAATGACTACTGTATATTCAGACGCTAACTTGAATTCAGGACTATTTAAACAGTTACGTACCATGTACTCTGAAAAAAGAAAAACAAAAAAAAAAAACCCTGAGTTTTCAACACTGCGTGAGAGAGGATAAGTGTCACGTATGAGCTAGGTTGTGTGTGTGTGTTTACTGTTTGGTTCAGTGTTTGGCCGCTCAGCACAGGGAACTTAAATGTGAAACGGGTGATAGTAGGTCTGAGAACAAGAACAATTGTGGCATTTAGAAAATGGATTAGAGAAAAATATTTTGAAAAGAGAACAGAGTTAGCGTAGTGGTAGAACGTCCTTGCGTCCTGCCAGAAGGACATTGCGTCATGCATATATAAATTGTGAAAATGAATGGTTCGCGTCCTGCCGGCAGAGTGCACGCCTTGACGTTGTATCTTTTCTGATTCACATTTTCTTCGATGTTAACTTCGAAGTTGAATTTATTTACGGCCTTCGAACAGTTTTAGTTCAGATCGTTCTTCTACGTGTTTAATATGACTTTAAATTTTATATAAAGTTAATGTTATATATCATTTTATATAATGTTAACCATCCTGGTGCAGATTTTAGTAGGAGCACAAATAAATAGGCAGATTGTGGGGGATAATCCCCCAACTCCCAAGTATTTCGCACCGTGGTCCAGTACACTAAATTAGGAAAGTGTCGGAATTTTAGGAAGGACAAAATAAGATAGAAATTTTATTTCGCAACAGCTTTAAACGTAAACTAAAGCCATGATCGCTAGATTCCTCTTGCCTGTCCCATACAAAGTGCTCGTCGAGTGACGTCATGAATCAGTCTAAGGATCATCATCGTTAGAATGTCAAAATATTTTCACATACAAATTTTGGAAACTCGAACGCAATTACTACTTTGGGAGATATCGATGTCATGTTTCTGACGAGTGAAGAAAAAGTATGGAAATACCCTTATATTTATAAAATGTTGAAAGAAATGGAAATGCGCTACCTGTTGGAGAATATGTTCTTGACGGCCGCCATCTTGAAGTCCACCATATTGAATCTGAATTGATTTTCCTAAATGGGAAAGGGGTCGTGTAATATGTGATTCTGGGCTAGAATTTTACGGGAAAGACGTACATGAAGTCAGTTCTTCCTTAAATTTATTATTGTTTGATAATGATAAGTGACATTAGTATAAGCTAATGAAGCAGTAGCCCGAAAACGCCCATGTTGTTTTGAAATAATGAAGGAATTGAAACCTAAATTCATACAAATTGTTCCTGACTATTTTGCCATATCGATATACATTTATTTTACATTTTCTCCATTATTTTAAAACAAAATAGGTATGTGTTTTCAGGCTATTGCATCTGTAACCTGTTCTAATGTCACACACCATTATCTCTCACAAAACTATCATCAGAAACGTGTATGCCGTACAATTCTATAGTCCAGAGTGACATATTGCACGACCACCTTTCCACTTAAGAAAACCAATCGAGATTCAATATGGTGGACTTCAAGATGGTGGCCGTGAAGAACATACCCTCTAACAGGTAGTAACTTCCACCCAGTACCCCTTACTATGTATTTGCTTTTTATTTCTTTCAGCATTTTACAAATATAAGGGCATTTCCATACTTTTTTCTTCACTCTTCAGAAAAATGATTCTCACTTTTATAACATCGATATCTCCCAAAGTAATTGCGCTCAAGTATCCAACATTTGAATGTGCACATTGTTTGACATTTTAACGATAATATAAAAAAGAAATTCAATTTTTTTTCTGGCCCATCAGTATGTTTGCTTGTTAACTATCAGTTTGACGGGTTAATGAAAATCCAATAAAGAAATAAAACAAGTAAATAAGTGGGCCCCCGTTTGCCCAAATGCAAAGCACGCTCGTTGTCTGTGCTCTTGTTTCGAGGTTAAATCGAACCGTGTACACTTTAAGAAAATGGTCGAAACCGTTCTGGAAACTAACAAGCTCATCTAGGACCTTAATAACAATTCAATAAATAAATAATAAGCGTGTGCGTAAGGTAAATTAACCAAATTTTTTAACTGTTTTGTAAATTTGAGATCGAAATGAGTTTGTGTATATTTTCACTGACATTTCTTCATTTATTGATTCTATCTACAAAATACATCAACTTAAAAAAACAAGAAAAAAAACAAGAACGAAATGAGACAATTTTAGAAAAGGTTCAAAATAAAATATACCTTTATTTTCATCAAATTATTCGTGGTAAAATTAGAAAAGTACAGATCAACTGAAACACCGAATAAAAGTAATACGGAGCTTACAAGCTGCCTTCGAATATAAACATTTCACTAATTTAAGAATTACGTGCGTTAAAATATAATTAAGTACGATGTACAATTACACAAGGAAGATAAGTGATTAAAACTTACAATCTAACGTTTTGGGTTCTGCAGCTAATTAATAAATGGAATTCCAAACTTTGTTGTATATTTCGTTCACATAATTATGCACACATACTCTTTCTTATGAGGAAACCTTACGTGTCTCTTATTAGGGTCCACCATACTTTAAATTAATATGGTTCTCTCAGCTGAACGAAATTTATTTACCCTTTACTTAAACCAATATAAAATATGGAGGGGACACAAACTACAAAATATACTCTCCAGAAGCTGATTAACTGTGCCCTGACTCACTACAAACAACACAACGTCATGTGACGACACATATTAATCATTCGTTGGTCTTTCCCCACAGCGTGACATTACTATTTAAATAATAAGGTATTTCTAATTAAGCATCTACATCTTATTTGATGACTTTACCTTACACGAAAGGGTGTAACAATATCTCGGTAAAACATTTTGTAAGGTGATATCAGACATTGAAACAAGTAAAACAAGTTCCTATGAACATGGGTGAAATTTCGGTTCGCTGTGGAGATACAGCGTTTCTAACTTAGAGCCCAAAGTCGACGCCTAGCAATGGGAAGAAAATAAACAATTCTCAATAAATCAGAAACGACGCATTGAATGAAAATGAAACAGTCACGAATTTTAAAATCGGACAGAGTGTTGGAAGGTAGTGGGCCAGGACCTAGTTTTGGAGTACCATCCCAGAATTTGCCTGGAGTGAGTGTGGAACATCTCTGAAAAATCCTTAGTCGGGAAGTGAGCCTCTGGGATCGTTCCCACGACCTTCCGACTGGTAAGGCATCGGTCTACCAAATTAGCTACCACAGCGCGGTAACACAGACACTAATATCTGCAATATTACCTAGTAGTTAAGTGCATTAACAACGTGAAAGCATCTGTTGTGTATGCACGATACTTATCAAAGTTGTCTTTATCTAGTGGTCGATGTTACGGTTTTCTAATAAGTCGGAAATAAAGTGGTTTTACTCTAAGTTATGTTGCACATAAAGCATATGCTTTTGATACAGATGTTAAGTATTTTGCTTCAAAAATACATTGTAATCAACAAGAATATGTCATAGATACTGTGTAATGTACGTATACCTTAACAAACTTTTCCTGGCAAAATTGTAGACAACAGACCTACTAAAATTTGATCTGGCTGGCAGAGGAAAATCATACAAGAGCCCTGCCAGCTGTTAAACAGTGAACAAGCTATGTATAGCGATGGATATTTTCGGTTGGACTTAGGAATATAGATATTTACATTTCTGTTATGTGGCAATTAGCTTTGAGAGTAGTTTTGAACACAGAGCCGTTGTAGATCATAGGTTGAGCGTTGGCGTAGCATTAGGGAGGACCTGGATACAATTCCAGCTGCCGAGTATTGTGACTGAGTTTCTTCCAGGTGTTTTCCTGTCTAACCAGGCAAATGCCGGGGTGTCACCTTCAACATAAGCCCTGGCCGACACCTTCCCGAATCCTCCACTATCGGGGCCTGAGTCTTAGATGCTAAAGGCCACAATTACAATACAATTCAAGTAGTTTTGAACGTTGTCAAAACTAGATAGAAATTTATTTTCACGAACAAATATCTGGTGTAGTAAAAAGTAATCCATTATTTTGTCAATAGATGGCTTCAGTGATCTGTATCTCGCGTTGTATAAGTCCAATCGGGTTCAACGAGATGGCGTTCAAACGATTAGATTGCGTACTACAAACACTGTTCAGATAGTTGTGATGAGTTGACTCAGTGTTGTGTGAGCGCGCGTCAAAATGGACACTAGCAAAGAGAAAATACGCTATATTTTACAGTTTTTCTTCGATACAGGCTAAAACGCAAGCCAGGCGGCTGCAAATGTGAATAGTGTTTATGGTCCTGATACTGTAACAGCCAATCACGCGCAATTT
>JAGDQP010001810.1:47029-64022 GCA_022664845.1 Lepisma saccharinum
TTCTGAAGTGGTTGGTGACTGGTGATGAAAAGTGGATCACTTACGACAACGTCAAGCGAAAACGGTCGTGGTCGAAGCGCGGTGCGCCGGCGCAAACGGTGCCCAAGACAGGATTGACGGCCAGGAAGGTTTTGCTGTGTGTTTGGTGGGATTAGCAGGGAATTATCTACTATGAGCTGCTCCCCTACGGCCAAACCCTTAACTCGGAACTATACTGTCAACAATTTTACCGTCTGAAGGCAGCAATCGTCCAGAAGCGGCAAGTTTTGGCCAATAGGAGAGGCATTGTGTTCCACCAGGACAACGCCAGGCCACACACATCGATAGTGACTCGCCAGAATCTCCGAGAGCTTGGTTGGGAGGTTCTTATGCATCCACCTTATAGTGCGGACCTGGCACCGAGTGATTGCCATCTGTTCCTGTCCATGGCGAACACGTTTGCTGGTGAAAAATTCGCGTCAAGAGAGGCTTGTGAACATCGTCTGTCTCAATTTTTTGCCAATAGGGACAAGGGCTTCTATGAGAGAGGCATCATGATATTACCTTTCAAATGGTAACACGTTATCGAACAAAACGGCGCATATGCGACCTAAATCGTATCATTCTAACTATGGTAAGTCAAGCCTTCAATGTCATGCAAAAATAATGTATTACTTTTTACTACACCAGATATATTGTAAAGAATAATAAAAACTAGGGAGCAATAGTCGCTCAGTTAGCAGATTGTTATCTTAGCATTCGGAATGTTCTGGGAACGTTCACACATCAGAGACCGCATCCTGATTGAGATATTCCAGAGATTCCCTCAGTCATACAAGACCATAATACCGTGATGGTACTTAATAACTAGGCTGGTGGACTACCTTCCAACATTTTCTCTCCTACCCTAACCCGAGTTGAGACTGAGATGCTTGCGCAGCAAGTCAGGTGACGTCAGCATTTGGTCGACAAAGGTGGGTTCGACGTCGGACAAGCAAGGCGGAGGACGGACTGCGGCTCGGAGAGTGGCCCATCGATACTTATGGGTCGCGCCGACAATACCCGAACTATTTCCAAACTACTAATTGGTCGGGCCGCCGACATTTGTCTTGTTCGATAAGGGTCATAAATAAAATTGAAATCTAATGAAAAGGAATACAAGTATTTCAGTTTGAAATACGAACCGATAATAAAATAATAGTGATGCGTAACAAGCTTCATATTCACTTGAAAAGAACTATGCATATATTCACATTTCGATATTGGTATATATACGGAAGACAGTATTGTACCTTGAAACTAGAAAATAAATTCACAGTTGAAAATAACACAGATGAAGCTGACAAGTGAAAACAAAAGCACCTGTACCAGTCTCGACGCAGTCACAACTCCCTCTGTGGCGTTTCGTGGACTGGAATTTGGTAAAAACAAATACTATACCTCCCCTCTCAATACCAACGACAAAGCAAGATTAGACACTATGAACAAGAAATCTCTGAGTGATGCCTGAGATATATGTGATAAGGCAACCTTCACTTGTAAATATTAACAATGAATGCACTCAGAAGTATGTCAAAAATACAACGCTTTATTCAGTACATGTGGACATATCCGATTCAGTTTCTGTGAGTGGCTTGAAGGCAGCGCTCAGTAATGAATAAAACTTGAAAATAAATCATAGTATTAAGGTCAAAAATGAAAACAAAACAATTTTTTAATCTATGTGCAAAATATATGTGGAATGCGTACCAAGGTCAATTGTTCCGAAAGTTGGTTATCCAATGATCAATTTGATGTTTCGTCATGATAGGAACCTTGGATTGCTTGGAAAGGCGATTGGTTTTGAAGGGGAGGGTGATGTTGGAGTGCCTACTAAAACGAAGTATTTGATATGTAAAACTCTATTGATGGTTACTTTGAGTACGTTATTTCTAAACTTATTACAAAGATATTATTAATATATGTTTGTACAGTATACATTCCACCAGACTCGGTTGAAACAATATATGAGTTATTTCTTTTAATTTACTGGAAATAATATTGTCTAGTAGGAAGCAACACTGTTTTGGGATTTTAACCAGTGGCGTCACCTCGCAGCGTTCACAAGATCAAGTGAACTTCCAACTATTTTAGAAGTTGAATTATTATTATTACCATCGTCTCAGATGATTTACTTATCGAGAGATTGAAAACACAACAACATATTTTAAGTTGCTCTGCATGCAGCGATAGACAGGAAATTCCTTTGTCCAGTTGTAGATATTATTCAATTCGTTTCGCGTTCACAGATCTGTTGTTTAAGTGGCGTTAAGCCTAACTTCTAACATTGTGTATATGGATGGGATCTCGGCGTTCACAAGGGCTGTGTGACCGTGAACCATAGAGTTATAAAATCTCCACTAGAAGCAAAGCTGGCGCCACAGTCTACGTGGTATTTAACTCTCAACGTGGAGGCCCATTTAACATTCATTTCTTTCTCTGCTTGTCTGGCAAAAACAGCGAGCCGTCGCTTGCTGCTGCAGCAAGTATTGTGTTTACCACGCACGATCTTTTTATGAAGGAAAACAATTGCCAATTGTCATTAGAATTCACCTTAGTTAAACTCAACACGTAAGATTCAAACAAGTCCTAATTAAATTGATAAGGTATAGTTTAATGTAAAAGAATCATGTATATAAATCGTCGTTGATAAATATGATTTTTGTTCTCAAAGAGTTTTTTTTTTCTTAAATAAAACAATAGGACGTTGATACTTAAAGCCACATATTTGTTTAAAAGAAAACACATTAGTGATACATTTAAAAATATTATACAGAATTAGGGATACAACGCAAGTTACATGGATATTACACACACAAATTGCTAATACTGTAATTATATACAACCAACGGTTTACTTGCATAAATTTACAAAGAATATTATAACTTTGAAAATAGGGTAAGGGCACCGGTCGTCGGACATACACTAGTAGTCGGAAATTTTCACATAGATATCATTGAAACAAGACGTACACCATTACAAAAATGTGTACAAAGAAAAAAAACCTCTAGTTTTCGGACAGCTTTAACTTGATATTTAAGTTCTAGCAGCTTTCGAAACTGACATTATATAGACCACCGAAAAAAATCTGTCTCCCCTGGTTAGCTTAGGTTAGCACCGGAAATGTTATCTGAGAATAAAGAAGAGTGTATTAGGGTAAAAGTCTTTGTCTTAAAACTATTTAAAAAAAAACAACATTGTTTTTCCAACATTTCAAATGTTCTGTTTTAACTTTATATCATAAACAATACGAATAGTCATTTCTATTAAGTATATTCTTGTGTCCGACTTTCGACTTATAGTAGAATTCACGAGACTTCCTATTGCCGACCAGGGCGACCGATAAGAAGTGTTTCTTATCTAGTTTTTTCTTTGTTATGTTAAATTTGTTTCTATTGTTCTTAACAGTGTAATCAAGGTATCCCTGGTTCGATTCACGGTAGGGACATAAGTAGTTCGGAACCCACGTTAAACTGTAGGTCCCATCCTTAGGTCTTCATCTTCATGAGATAGAACGCAATAACAAATCACCATTGGCTCACCAACGTCAAGGTCAAGGCCTGCCTTCGGGCAGAGCACAAAACATCATCATTATTTTCTTAATAATCTAACAAGTCTTTCCAACAGCACATTATTTACCGTGTATCCGTAGCGCAGTGGTAGAGCGTTGCCGTAGCGTTCACCAGGTCGTGCGTTCGATCGATTCAAATGGCCGACCATACTGACTAAAGTTTTTCCAGGGAAGTTTCCTCAGGTACACCAAGCAAATGCAGGGATGGCATCTTCAACATAGGCTCTGGTCGACACCTTCCCGAATCCTTTCCCCTCCCGTATCCGGCCTGAGCCTTAGGTGCCTAAAGTCATAAATAAAATCCAACAGCACATTGTGGGCTCAGAACTATTTAAATTTTAATATACATATATAATTATATTTTTTTTCTACACGAACATAACCACTTTATTTCATATAGCTCTTAATGGAAACTATCCAGTATTTTTTAATTAAATAATACTCATTTTCATGGATATGTCTCTTTCCTTTGGCATTGAGAGACAGTTTTATAAATATTGATCTAACACCTTGCATCAAATAATTCTAATCAAATACGTGAGTTTTCTTTTATATTTCTAGCACAGCCATAAACTGCACGAAACAGCGTCTTACATAATAATATATTTTTCATGGAATAATATTATAATTATGATCATGTATTTGTGAAACGATACATTACTTCCTTTCTTAAATCTCTCAGTACAGCTATAAGCTGCACAGGAGACTGGCGTTTTCTTCTCAAATCCAAAGAGCTATAATAAAAATGCCAAAGAGCGAAGTATAACAGTTCACAGTACGCGCTATTTTGCCATACGAACATACTCCCGTCCAAATTTCAAGTGGCGCCGCGTTCGCAGCGCTAGTCCTGACTCTAGTGGAGATTTTATAACTCTATGCTGTGAACGGAGATAGCAGAAGCACAGCAGTGACTACCGTTGCTAACTTTCATTCTTTTTCCACCCGTTCTCATGCTTAAAATATAATCAAATGCTCTGGGAAAAGCAAGGTAGTGGTTAATCGACACTCGCAACAAATGGTTAATCGACAAACATATTAATCGTCTAAATTTAACACTTTATAGTTTTTCTACTACATAAACCGTTCAAGTTCCAGTAACATTTACATATCTTTTAAATGTAGAGTTAATGATCAGTTTCGTCAGGTTTGCAATATTGTTTAACTAGTAATCAACCCTTGGTTTCTTGAGTGTGTCGTGTGAGAGACTGAAGGGATTTTGGAACTGAATTGTTTGTTTGATCATAAAAGATTTATTTAAAAATATATATAGTATTGTATTGTATAAAATGTATTTTTGAATGCATTTCAGTGCATATCATGCTTTTTTGTCTGATAGTAGTGGACACAGGCGTTACAAGTACATACTTATTTAAAAAGCGATAGCGAGCAAATTCAATAAGGTTTAGACGAATTAGATGAAAAGGATGCTGCAGCCAGGACCGTAGCCAGGGGAGGGGCCAGGGGGTCTGGACCCTCCAAAACTCCTACTTTGATGGAAAATGGGTATATATTTAGACTTATACATTTCATATACATACCAAGCCTGGGCCTCTGAAAGAAATTAGTGGTCCCACTCCAAAAGAAAATTCTGGATACGCACTTGGCTGCAGTACATGAATCTTCGTACAGGGAAGAAAACGGAAATGTTGTTGGCAAAGAAATATGTCAGTGACACTACTTTAGTTAAACTGATTGGATTGTTTTCAATCACAATGTAGTATACTGTGAAATGTTTAGACGTTTTGAATGAAAAAAAAAAAGAAAAACTTGAAGAAAATGCTATTTCGAAACTTTTTTTGAAAATGCTCTACACGGTTCATTTCAAGAGTTGCGAAAGCCCCTAAATTCATGAAAAGAGTTGCGATGACTACTTCAAAAACAGAAAGGTGTTTCTCCACAAAGTGTTCCTAAGAAATACGATGACACAAGATCGTCTCAACTGCTTCCGTTTGGTAAAGATGCAGGACTTAACCAAGGAGTTACAGATAAATTTGCTGTCCAGAAGAACAGAAGAATGGACTTCATATATATATATACAGTTTGTCCATCAATTTTCAGTTTTCTTATTCTCTTAGAAACTATACTGAGAAATTCGCCGTGCACTGTTAATGTATTTTTTCGCTTAACCCAATCCAAAGTGTAATTCAGTTATGGAAATCTATAGTTCTATTTTCTATTTAGCACAATGAGATATGAAGAGTACGGGAAAAGAAGAGACCCAAAATGAATTTCCACTCCTAACAGGTACTAAAGAATGACACCTACCCGTTAGGAAAATTCCAATCTAAAACTTATATCTTTGGTAAACTTTTTTTATATATATATGGGCCAGTTTGAATTTTTTATATGGGCCAGTCTAGTAACTTTGGACTTCGGCCCATCACGATTCGCCTTTAGCTGTTAAAATCCACACCCATGCCCCTGCCGGGACTCGAATCCGAGACCTTCGAGCCGATGCCCTACCGCCACAGACTGCTCGTCCACCCGGCCGGCTAAAAGTTATATCTATTTTTAGAATATCAAATACATAAAAATAAATGTGATAATATGACTTTAAAATGCGTACTAAAAGAAATAATCTATTTCTTAGACATCCTTCCTTCTTTCTCTGTATTCTTGAAATCCTTTCAAGCTATAGAACGATATTTCTTGTTTTTAGTTTCCCGTTGCTCTTTGGTTGTGAACTACCAGATTCCAAAGCCACGAGACGCCACTGATTTCAACATACCTGAGATAGCTGATTTTAATATTGCCCTTTTACATGCATGAATGCAGTACAATGACGTATAATATTCTTAATTCTAATGATGACACATTTGATCTAGTATTATCAAACAGTCCTGACCTCACTCAGGCTGTTTTTTTACCACCAAAAGGGGGAGATGGCAAATCTACAGGATAATATTTATATGATTTGCTTTTATATGTGCATTTCAGTGTCTAAAATCCATAGACCAGAGCTGAAATGGGTCTCCGGGTCAATCGGGGCAAGTTTTGGACGGTTCTAAGTTTCAACTTGGTCTGGCCTGGTTACCCGAATTAGACTTGCTAGATCGGAGGATCAAATAGGGGTTCTAATTATTTCCTTACGCTTGAATAATGTTTCTTTTATGGGTGACAAGGATAGGAGATGTTACCCCCAAAGCACGAAAAATACGAAACCGAAATTCCAATTTGATTATGTTTCCCAGACCAGGTCAGTGTGTAATCGGATCATTCAGGTCAAGTTTCTGAACGAATCACTATGTTCGGATCAGATCGGGTCACCGGGTTAACAAAAGTGACCCAGTTTAAGCTCTTCCAGGGAGAGCGTTACAGGGAGCCTATGAGAGTTGAATCTCAAAAAATGCATCTTGTAGACATCCAGATTTATCAGTGTTCTCTATTTTATACATATGTCATAAACTTAAGTACTCAGCAAGCCAGGCGACGCCGGACTGATGTCGGCATTTGGTCGGCGAGAGCGGGGCCAACGAGCGGGTTGCCGTGGAAAATCCCCACCGAGGAGCCGACGTCGGCGAGCGGGTTTTGGGTGGAGTTACGGCTGTATGCCGACCCCAATGGCGGCCCGGAAGATGGTCTGACGACCAAACGCCACTTGTGGATCTCGCCGACCTTTGTCCGACTGCTTCCCGACTACTAGCTGGTCAAGCCGCCTTCGGGGTCGGTATATGGCTTGCTGGGTAGATCCCGACTCTTACCAAATGGAATATTGTAATCTCCGTATTTTTAATCCTGGCTACGACACTGTTGATAACTCGTTATAATACCTAAATCAAAAGCAAACCACAAAGCAAAGGCAAGGACTGAAAATTTGGTTCTTATTGGATTATATTGGAAGTGGATGATTGTGTTAATTTATTGCTGGAATTCGTTTATTTAATTTATGACTTTGACGCATCTTCGGCTTAATCTGTGTTTGCTCTTGTGTCTAACTTCAGCTTTGATCTTACACTTCAATATCGTTAAGGATACAGCTCATTGAATAGCACCAATGTCACGTGACAAGAGAAATCCTGATCGGTCTTGAATAATGTTTCCAGAGCTTAAACCGTGTCACTTATGTTGACCAGACCCGAATATAAGTGATTCAGCGTCCCTGTGACCCGGTCCGAAATTTAATTGAAGTCACGCGATTGATCCCGTCTGAGAAAAAATAAAATGGGAATTTCGGCGTTGTTATTTTTCATGCTCAGTCTGTAAGATGGACGGTCCTGGTCAGCCCTAAAATAAATATTGTTTTAAACGGAAGGCAATATTATAAAGCTCTATTTTGTTCTCCAGGTTACCGAGTAAAAATCGGATCACACCGATCCGATCCAGAACTGGTGACCCGGTCCAAAAACTTAATCCGAATGATACAGTGACCCGTTTCAGCTCTGGAAGTTTCCGTTAAACAAAATTTTCTACTGGAACATTGTGAGGTACAATATTTGAATTTTGATTGTAATTTTTAGTCCTTTAGGCAACTTTGGCTCAGGACAGATGGATGTTGATGGGATGATTTTTGGAATGAAGAAAGTACGAGGAAACGAGAGAATATCGAGAAAATCAATTCACACGGTGTTTATCCTCTACAAAACGCACTTTGCACGAACAGGGATCAAACGGACGACCCTAAGCACAAGAAGTGAGCGCGTCCACGTTCGATGCAATATGCTTGTATAGAAGAATTGTTTTGTAAATAGCTTATTAAAAATATTTTCTTCACCCTACAAGAAAACAGGTGAATGAAATACGAGGGAAATACTCGAAGTGTCTGGGAAATTTTCCATCCTCCCTCTACAAATATACTAGTTAAACCAAGAAATTTAATTAGTATGTAATTCCTTCATTTTAAACTCAGAATACAGTATTAACAAAGACCAACGCAATTTTAGAATCATGTAAAAATATAGTACAATTTTTTGTACGACATACTTTTCTTAAACAATCTGCACTAAAAAGTAAAAAAAAAAGCTTTGTTTATATATGAAAAAAAAGAAAGTTATGGGCCGCACGAACTGATAAAAAATATAAAATGACTTATATGAGAGCGCACCCCATACTTTTTAATCATGCATAAAGAAAATTATTTTTTACTTTTTAGTATAACATTGAAAAGTATGTCTTTAAAAGTTTTTTTTAAAAATAATTTTATTCGAGTTATTTCCGTTTTCCTATACTTTTTTCTCAAGCTAATGTTTACTGACCCAAATCCTAAAGTATTTTGCAACCAGTCGAAACCAATATCGTTGCAGTCTAGTATTTATTTTAAGATAAAGGAGCCCATATTAATAATATATATATTAAGATATGCTTTTAAAATACATAAATATATAGATAGTTGTGTCACCCAACTTACATCACCATGCAAAATTTCTTTATTTTATGAGGTGGGAAAACGAGTAAAAATTAATGTTTCAAGATTTGACACCACGAAGCATTGTGAACTAATGAAAAGAATGAAATAAGGCAAAATGTCTTTCATGCACCTTTTTTTTTTGAATGACAGAGACCAAGAACTAGAAATTAATAACAAAATGTCTATTTATTTTGCATATTATTTTCAGTTTGTATTCAGCATTGTAGAGCCCCTATACACAACTTAAATTTTATCAGACAATCATAAATGTGAACTTTTAAATACGTTTCAAATAAAATAAATTAAAATGAAACAAATATTGAAGAAGCAATCAACATATTAAAACCTAATGTGTCTTGCGAACCGGACTAAATCCCACCTTGTATACGTACATAATAAAATGCTGTGCTGGTATTCTTAAACATACATTATATATATTTTATTTTCCCAAAGTCTGAGAATAGAAAGACGTGGGAAAGTTTAACCGAATCTCTATTTTATCATTGTTTGTAAATGTATATAAATATGTTATACACAGGAAGGCCACATCAGGATGGAATTTTGAAGTCAACTTCACAAACTTAACAATTTGTTTTGACTCTTTTCTTTTCTTTAACCTTGGTTTTGGATCTTTACTGAACAAAAGGCGAACTTGCAGAAGCCCAACCCCAACTTTCAGCTATATAAAAAATGTTGGGTTACATTTTCCTAGTGCAATCGATGATTTGACACGGAATGAGACTGCCTGTGGAAACACGAAACTCTAGAAATAATTTTCCCTCGCCTACGGCACCTTGTAGTAAAAAAAAGCATCTGTGCTCTTTTTCTTTCTTATTTTCATATCAGGAATCTCGTGAACTGGTTCTGTTGGTGTTTATTTGGAACTCCATGTAGAACTTGAAATATCAAGATAATACTAATGACGATATTATACTTGGACATTATACAATATATCCAATTTGGATACTCATCTATCGTACGTATCATTCAATTCCTATTAATTAAAAATGAATCATTGTTGAATAGAACTAAATTTACCTTTATTTTGTAAACTATTAATCTGATATTATCTGCTACTTGAATGCTATTGTGTCTGAACGATGAGCTGACTTCAAGACAATTAGTATGTCGCGCCAACAAAATTAAGATTCTAATGATAGCCGTCAAGAAGTATTCTTCCAAATATTTTCTTCCTTGTTTCTAGTTGTATCTATTTCAAAATCAAGTATTGTGAAAACAATCTTTCGGACGAAACTACAAATCAGATAACAAAAGTCATTGAAGAAATAGAAAGTGAAAGGACTATTATTTTGCAATGAATATGGTATATAAATATATCGTAGCAGTTGAATATCGCAATGTACATCGACAGCTACCTGAAACACATACTCAATCAGGTAAGCTTAATTAATATTTTCAAATATTTTTTTAAAACTGGCTCTTTTTGAAATGTTGCTCGTATTGCTGTTTACGATCCTTAATGTACGGAAGCTACTTGAATGCTTTACCAACACTATATATTTAGGGGACAGCATCGGATCAGACAATAGCTCATCTGACTACGACTCGGACGACCTGGGTTCAAAAGCTGTGGGGTGAACTCAAACTCCTATCAAAGTTAGCATCAGTGTGTCCTTAGATTCTTGGGCACTTTGGCAGGTAAAGCGAGTCGGGCTTGGAGCTGACCACTCCACGTAGCTTCATACCGTAGGTAAAGAATATGGCGAACAATACCCTCACATTACACTGTAAAAAATAGTTGTGTTAATTCAACACAATGCGGTGTCCCAGCGTGACTACCACTTTTGTGTGTTAAATCAACACAACACACGGTGTTGATTTAGGTACTGGAAGAAAAAAAAGTTTCGGCTGTAGCTAGATTTGAACATGGGTTGCTCAGTTAGAAGTTAAGCGTCTTACCGACTTCGCTAAATCGTCAGACGGAAAGACTACTAGATTGAAACAATATAGAGGATTAAGAAAATCTTGCTGAACCGTAAACACAAACAAAGTTACTCCCACGACTTATGCCATGGTTTAATCACTTTTTCATTGGTCAATTAGGGATCACAATCCCCATTTACTGAGAATATGTTCCATTTCTATGAAAGTAAGCGCAGCATTCGACATATTATTACGATAAGAAAGCAGTAATGCTGCTCAAGTGTTTGGCTTCCGCCATCTTGCTTGCTTTCATAGAAATAGAATTATTCTCAATGAATGGGAATTCTGTTTTCCAATTGACAAATAGGAAGTGATTAAAGCATGTCATAAGTCGTGCAAGTAACTTAGTAAGTTTTGGGGGTTCAACAACATATATTTGAACCCATACACTGTTTAAATCTATAGTGTAGTCGTTTAATTCAAATGTCGTTCACTAAATATCGTTTGCATCTAGCATCTTTTACTGTCTGACGATTTAGCTAAATCGGTAAGACGCTAGACTGCTAACTGAGGAACCCATGTTCAAATCTCACTGTCGCCGTAACTTATTTTTTCACAGTACCGAAATCAACACCTTGTGTTGTGTTGATTTAACACACAAAAGTGGTAGTCACGCTGGGACACCGCATTGTGTTGAATTAACACAACTATTTTTTACAGTGTAATTATGTCTGTTCACAACGCGTGTGTAAGAATTGAATTTTATATATATGGCTTCAGGTATGTAAGGCTCAGCCCGGGATAAGGTAGGGGAAACGATTTGTTAAGGTGGTGGACAGGGCCTTTCTTGAATGTGCCATCCCGACATTTGCATGGTGTGACTGAGGAAAATTCTTGAAAAAAAGTCAATCAGGATGGTCGACCCAAGACTAGGTCAACGATCACTACTGAGCTATGACGGCTCGGTAAGAAATGTTACTAATACTTTCTTATCTACATCTATGTATCTATCATCTATTGCTCATAGGAAAACAATAGCGTCCTTTGTTCATTTTTCTCTTCAGAATCCAAATTGTTCATTTTTTTCTACATTCACCCTATCATATATTCTTCTGTTAAATATTAGTTGCAGAATATTCGTTGAGTGCACTGCCAGGTAACCTTAAAATATTATTGCACACAGTTTTAGAAACGGTTAATACTTTAAATGTAGCGAATGAAAATGTATAAATAGAAAGAAAAATCGTGAAAGTTGAAAGTAGCAGCAATGCACTCCTAAGAGCTGAGCATTGCTGTAACGTTCCTATCAAGTTATGAAGCTTTTAAACGTTTGCTCCATTTGTATTAAAGTGGGTGGAAACAAAATGAAGTTCACCGAAATGGGTTTTAATAGTGCGTGAATGTTGCGTTCTGTAAGTGATTCAATTTGGATAATATTAAAAAAAAAGAAAAAAGATTGAATTTGGACATTGAAAAGAAATGGACATTAAAAATACCGATTCAATTCGGATAAAATTTTCAGTTCGCGCATTAGAAAATATTTTCAAAATATTTCCAAAAGTATATTATTATTTTTTTTTTCATTAATTGTTTTCTGTTGATAATCACATTTTCGAAATATATATTTTACATCGCACATTAATTATCTAATTTCAAACTAAACAAATATTAACACATTAACAGGAAAGGAACACTGTACGTATCAGTCAAATAGTGTATAAATATATGAAAACACTAATGTTTATTTCTCATGTATTTTTAAGCCGTTACTTGCTGGAAAATTATTTACAAGTTGTTGCAATGATTTTGCTATTGTTTATTATTATTATTTAAAAACAACATAGAAACGACCTGTTTCATTGGTTGCTTAGAAACGACCTAGAACTCACCTCGAGGAATTGACTACATTTCGAGATTCATACACTTCTTCTCAACCACCAAATCCTTTAGAGGATATCTGTTCTTGACTTCCTATTTCAGGCACAACATTGAAGTCAGGCTTCTTAGTAAATGTTATAGTTTGAGATAGGGACAATAGGGTTGTCTCAATAAACCATTTTCTGTTTTACTGACCCACATGTTTTTTCAGCAGGTTGTTACAATTCTCACACATCTTTCTACATGTCCTTTGTGGCATGGGAAGTTAATGTAGTCAAATTCGAGGATTTTATACTATGTAGGCATTAAATATAATTCATTGATGGTCTTTAGGCAGCTTTGGCACAGACCGTGCGTGATAGGAAGAAAAGAGGAATGCGAAGATAGCCGCATAGATCTCGCTTGAGGTTTCATTCCGACATTTGCCTGGCGAAACTGAATGAAAGCCTGGAAGACCTTAGTCAAGACGATAGACTGTCGGGTTCGAACTCACGTGCTTGCTCATTTCCGATCCAAAGTCCTCGACGCTACCGTACCACCTGGGCTGGGTTTTACTATTCAGGAATGACAAAATACTTTCTATGCTCACATGATCCAAGTTGGAAATGGTTGAGTTCGTACGTCGATCATTGTATAAATTCTGCATAGTCAGAATGCTCCCACTGTTTTATTTCATGAAGGTTGATTTCTGGATTTCAACTTCCTTTTGACTTCATGTATACGTTGATTAATTGCCATGTTTTTAGAGTGTGAAAGAAAGACATTCGTCTGAATCACAGGATCCTAACATTTTTTTCTAGTAAGTACCGTCATGTCTTAACAGTTTTAAACACGTTTTGCACCGTCCTTTACAGAATGGTCATTCTATATAGCAAATCATATTAGTGCATATGTTTTGTAAATGTAGGTTGTCAAAATTTTCATCTCATTTGTACACCCTAAAAACTAACTGTGGCTCGTAAAAAAAAAAATGGTATAATAATTATATCCCCAACTTTTGAGAATCAGTGACGGGCACAGGGATTCATATTTTACCATCGTTTTTGTTTCTATTAATCTGTTCCCTCTCTAGAGCTGGGAGGCAAAAAACCGCCCCTTTAAACCCAACCCAGGGTTTGCCACTACCCCTTAAAATTGTGGGTAAAAAACGTTGATTTTTTGTTACCTTCAGTAACTAAGAGTAACGGGATGTTTCACAGAAAGATCATTTGGACATTCACCTTTCTGAATGGCTTGCGTAATATCAAGGATGTCTTATTGATCTTTGTTGAGGTCTATTATGTTTAGCAGGAATTATTTTGTAATCAACAATAGGTAGGTTCTCATATTCTTGTTCCCGGTCCACTTATAGTTCCCGGAAATTATTTTGGGCCTGATGTCTCACAAACAGAATATTCAAATAAATTTCTTAACAAGTTGTCATTAAAATCTAAAAGACAAATAATCCAGTGTACTGGACTTCTAATTTGAACTTGACATTACTGATAATACCGTCTTCCATCGAGTATTAGTTGCTGAGTGATCACTTGCAATTGCTTAGAACCTTATTTGAGGAGGTTATTTTTAAAAGGGTTCATGTCCAGTTCTGCAAATGTTTGCAATAGACTTAAAAAATATATTTTTATGCACAAGCAAGCACTATAATAATTGTACGAATTGTAACTAGAGGTACTAACTAACTAACTCTATGGCTTATGGAACTCGCAAGTTCATCGCCGCAGTAACAAACGTTCGCCATTGGATTCTATCCTGGGCAGTATCAAGCCAGTTTTCATCACGAACACCTACTTCTCGAAGATCTCTTCTAATATTGTCGTCCCAACGACGTCTCGGTCTTCCCAATGGCCTCTTTCCATCGCTGAGTAAAAATATTAAATAATTGGAACTATTATAGTGTTCGGCCTCCCACAGAAAGACACCGTTCTGCTTCTACTGTACAATTTGCGTTGTTGGACGTGTGCCGTTTTAAAACATATGTTCGGACCATATTCAGTTAAAACTACTATCAATTATACCTTTGCGAATCCATTTTTGGTGTTATGTGTCCAATAAACTGATTTCCTGGATCATAAAGCAAATATTTATGTTCGTTTATCAGTTTACGGTACGTTTAATCACCTTTTTTTTTGTTTATAAGAGTTTTATCTATTGTATCCAGTGGCGGAGTAAAGGGGCGTTAGCGATGCTCACGTCCTGGACCCCACCTGCCGAAGGACACCTGTCGGTCGCCTACACAAGGGAATACACGCTTGTTGAGATTACTGACTGGAGTACATCGATGGTGGTCGGTGACGCAATAGTTATACCGTCTCAGAACTCTTGCTTACCTGTAATGGTTGATATTCATAACTCCACAATCTGGATAATGATTCTCATGGATAGGTTACAGCGAAGTGAGAGGAGGTATCCATCTGCCTGGGCAAGTGAACCCTCTCGGGGGAAGGGGAAGGAGTTTTGCCGCCGGATTCAGAATAACGGAAAATAAGATATTCGTGTCAACAATAGTAGTGTGCGCTCACGATTGTGTTCGCAAATGGGCATCACTCAAGTTTATTTTGTCCGGGCCCCAGGTTGCCTTGCGTCGCCACTGATCATACCATCGAAGTATAGACCTATAGGTGATTTTTTTTACATTTTTATTGTAGGACTCTTCGATCCTGTTGCTTGTTTCATCTAATTTTAATTTTATCTATCAGTAAAGATATGTCAGATTCAATAATTAAATCAATGTCTTGTAAGACACAGAAAGCAACTGCCCTAAAAAAATCATATCTTCTCCATGAGGAAAATTCAGCGCGCCGCCGATGGCCCACCAATCATGAAGGCGGGCCACCGGAGGACCACCGAGTTTTCCTCAAGGGGTCACTAGGGCACTAGAAGCCAATTTTAATCTCATTCAAGCTGATGATTTCGTTGTGTGTCTATTTTCTTCAACGACAGAACTGTTAGTTTCTGCATGTTCATCTACGTTTGTATATTAATCGACTTAGAAAATATGTAAAACTTCGTGTTTGACTTGAATTTTTGAAACTTAACATTACTTTCTTTGTTCTTCTTTTTTAAAAAAAATCGTTTCGTAAAGCATCCTGTCTTTCTGTCCAACCAAGGAAACGAGGAAGACACATACAGCGTTTAATGTAATATTATTATGTTAATAACGACTTATTTAAGAAGGAAACGATGCCAGCAGTGGTGTTATGAGGAAAGATTCATATTTTTTCGTTCAAAGTTAAATAATTTAGTCGATATGACCTAAATCGTCCTTGCATTGTTTCTATCTACAGATGCTTAAAATAACTAACATGTTATTGTATGAATGGTTCAGAGCACTATTTTGACCAAACTTAGCAGTGGAATTCGGAACATCAGAAACCTCCTGATACACAGTACGGCCGATTAAAAAGAAAAAAGAAAAGAGAGAAAAAAAAAAGAAAAAGTAACTAGTTAGGAATTTTTCCATGTTGGGTTGGTTACAGTATATCTCTAATGATCCGAAATTACTTATGAAAGTGTTAATCAACATGCACGGCAGTGCATGAGCCAAGTTCTTCATTTCAGAAAACGTCAGTACTGCCAGAAGCATGTTATACAGGAACAAGAGTTTATGGCAAAATCGACGATTTGGGGGTCCCGTAAGAAAAAAGATGTTAAAGATAGGAATATTAGCTTTTGCCGTTAAGGAGATATGGTAAATATGTGTACATGTACAAACTTTCATATTCGTATCTCAAACTATGTTCTAGCTGTGGACCCCTGAAATTCCACATTTTAGGCTAACTGACTCACTCACTCACTCACTGACTCACTCATCATATTGTTTAGGGTGTTTGGAGTAATCTAGAAACATGAAATTTGGTATGAAGGTAGAGGATGATAAGTAGATAAAGGAAAAATTCCGACATTTTGAAAAGGTCGCCATCTTGGATTCAAAATGGCCGCTAAACCTAAAATCTCAAAGAATACACAGCCTAAACGACTAAAGATAGAACAGTGAAATTTGGTATGAAACTACATCAATGATAGCAAATTGAAAAAACTTTTTAAAAAATTGAAAAAGTCGCCATTTGGGATTCAAAATGGCCGCCAATCCTAAAATTTTAAAGAATACACAGCCTAAACGGCTGCCGCTAGTATAATGAAATTTAGTTTGACAGTACAACATTATTAGTAGATTATGAAAATATTACAAAATTTCACTAACGACGCCATCTTCGATCCAAAATGGCGGGCGTCATAAATCCATTTTCCAACTGCTTGAGCCAGAGATACGAAATTTGGCATAATGATGTATTATCAAG
>JAGDQP010001810.1:64422-75614 GCA_022664845.1 Lepisma saccharinum
CAAGGAACTTGGCTCATCCGTCTCCCATTTCACACCTTTTTAGGGCTAAAGAACTTGGCTCCACTTTTTGCACCTCTGGTGTTTTTGTTCGGTTTCCTTTTACCTGTCCCAGAACAGGAGTCGCAAAGCAACCTTTGTGCGATTGGCATCGATTGTGTTACTGAGGCAGTAAACGACGCACGTGTTGAAAGTTGAATAAAAACTTTAGATTGGAGCATATTGTAATCAAATAAAATGGAATCAACGTCTGAAAGTACATAGAATATATAAAAAATACGAAATAAGAATTTATCAAATATAAATTATTAGTGAAATAATAATTGTTATTGACTTTTATTAATTGAAGTCTTTAAAATATATTTTTGAATTAAAAGTTTATGTTGCTTCGTCTTGTTCCGCTGTCAGACTTATTGTAAGTTATAGTCAAATGTATTTTCTTCAATATATATAAAAAAAAAAAAAACTGCCCGAAGTTTCCCCAAAGACGCCATGTTGAGTCCAAAATGACGGATCCCAAAAATTCATTTTTTACATCGTTTGAGCTAGAGATACGAAATTCATCATAAAGGGGTATTATGACAAGTAGTTTAGGAAAATATTACAATATTCTAAAAAAGTAGCCATATTGGATCCAAAATGGCCGCCAAACCTATTGTTGTATAGAGTGCATAACCTAAACCGCTGGAGCTAGAAACACCAAATTTGGTATTAACGTATATTATGACTAGTAGGTTAAGAAAATGTTACAAAATATTTCCAAGGACACCATCTTAGATCCAAAATGTCGGGCCCCAAAAATCCATTTTTCACTACGTTTGAGCTAGAGAAACTAAATTTGGCATAAAGGCGTATCATCAAGATTAGGTAAATATTACGATATTTTGGAAAAGTCGCCATCTTGGATCCAATATGGCCTCCTAAGAACATATTATCCAAACCCCTTATGCACCTTGATTGTAACATGGTATGCAGGCTGTTTCACGAATAGGGGTTGTCAATAGGGGATAAAGCAGATTTTATTTTGCAACTCTGACTTCAGTTTCGTAATCAGCGACCCAAAAATAAACGAGTAGAGATTTTGAGATCATATACTTTTGGACAGTTTTTTGGAATCGGCCACACTGTGAAGAAGCATGACCGAAAAAGTGAGTAAAACATACTTATCCGGAAACACATTTATTTGTAAAACTTTTAGAGAAAGGGAAACGAATGACCAGTAATAGTTAGTGAGAGAAATCCGTTAGAACGTACATTTTTCCTGTCCGTCATCTTGAATTTTGTACTTTTTTTTTCAAATAAAAAGAGGGTCATGTAATACATCAATTTGGGTTAAATTTTTCCCCAGAAATACGTTAGTCAAATCAGTTTGTCCGTGCAGTATTTTATCAGAGAAATAATGAGATATGACATTAGCATACGTATTTGTTGAACAAGTATGAGAATATTTGTTTTGAAAGAGTGCAAGGAATAAAATCCTAAAGCATACTGCTAGCTGGTGCCCAGTAATTATTGGTATGCATTAGATTTTCATTTCTTGTACTTTTTCTTAAATTAAAAGTAAATCCGGACTTTCGAATCAGCTACATATATTAATGTCACATCTTATTATCTCGTGGAAAATGACATTTATGACAAAACTGACTTCACAATTTTATTTTTGGCAAAAATGTTAGTCCAGATTAATTTATAACATAACATCTTTTTATTTAAAGAAATCGAGCCAGATTTTATATGGCGGCCATGACAAGTATACCTTTTAACTGATAGTGCATTGCACCCAGTATACGTTAAATTATATTCATTTCCTTCCCTTTACACAGTTTACAAATAAATATGTATTATCAAACTTAAATTAAGTAGCAATTCTTTAGAATCAAGTCTTTGGCCAAGGCTCCCGTCGTTTTGGAAGAAAACACTTTTAATCGTGCTTTCTGGAGGCTTGATGATGTTCTAAACTTCTCTGTCAAGTTTGGTCAAAAAGACACTCTCAACCATCGATAGGTTTCTTTAAGCGTGTTGACACTTATTATTATATTACTACAAGCAAATATGTTATTCTCAAGATACTTATAGTAAGCAGCACTAGGGTTATTCAGTAGAAGTTTGCTTATGCTGCTGAAATCATTACCACTTTCACATACTGTGCGGAAACTGAATAAATTCAGCTTCAGTTATCAGAAAAGCAGCTGTCAATGCAAGGCACTCTCTGCTTTTACCAAATAACGCTGAGTCGTACGTGATAAACTTTACAAAAACATAAGCTGAGTGACCGGAACTATGAAATAATCCCACATTCTCCACGTTTCAAGAATCATCACCAAAAGAGAACTACATGTTCAGCGTCAGCGGGAGTTTGCAGAAAGTGACTTCCGAAACTTCATCGCTTCATTGGAGTAAAGTTCCTTCAAAAACTATATTGTGAGTCGTCGGCAGTAGCTCAGACGGAAACTATGTTGAGTGATTGAAGTTAACTCAAGTCCAAAACTCAGAAGCAGTGTGAAGTATGAAAACGGCTCTTTATTTCCGAACATACTAGTATTTTTCGGCGCTGAAACTATTCTAAGTTCAAGATAACAGCGCTTCAAATAAGTCATTTGCCTTTCCTTTATTTAATATAGATGAGAATGTGTAGGATGTCAAAGGGCATGGATATGTTATAGATGTATGTTATTGCATTCTAGGCACTTAATATTAATTTACTATCCTTGTTTTGAAGAAATGGCGAGGTTCTGCTGCCTGGGAGGATTATGTTTATATTTGATGTTCATTCTAATTCTACAATCTGAAGTATTAGCTGCACCAAGTAAGTACTTCCTTTCTTATCCTACAATTAGCTCATTGTTTTTTATAATAAACAGATCTACATCGCTTGCTAATCCTACCATTAATTGCAGAGATGAGGGTGCTAGAGTATTCATTGAACCGTATCTCTGACCATTGGTGATCTACATTTGCTTTAAATGCAATTAGAGAACATGGTGTTGCCTCGGCACTTACTGCTTTTAGATCTTCAACCTCTTTTGGTGATATCATATACAGTGACAAAGTAAATGTAATTTCATGTTGTTAATATTAAAGTTAACATTACAATTTAGAGCAGTCATTTAAAAAGAAACATGAAAGGACAAAGTTGTGGTGTTCCGGATAACTGTGTGACCAGATTACGAACGATCGGATTATTAATAAGTGTTGTAGTAGTTTACAATTTACTTTCTTAAATATGATATATATAAAAAATATGTAAATATATGTCTTTAGAAAACAACTGTATGATATTGGTATTTAAAGCAGTAGTAGAAAAAAGAACTATAATCATACACTACAAATATGGCTGGGTTGATGCCGAAGTTGGGTAAATGTTGAACCGCAATAGTTATTTGTGCACACAGGAAAAAAATATCGGTGTTAATTCAACACTTATCAGTATCCCAGGGCGACCATAAAATTTTTGGGCTAAATCAACGCAACACATATATGATTTCAGTAGTGGTTGAAAGAAGCAAATAGGATCCTAAAGCAAGATTTAAACATGACATTCTCAGTATTCAGTCCAGCGTCTTTCCGACTGGACTAAATTAACAGACGTGATAAAGATTTGCGTCAAACAATATATAGTAAAAGAAATACGTTTCCTGAATCCCGAAAACAAACAAAGTTACTGCAAATCCAGCATTACGGCTTTCTTTTCTCTTAACAAAATATCTAATACTGGCCAAATGTTTGTTATCGTCATCTTGATCGATTGCTCCCATAGAAATGAAACATGTTCTCAATGAATGGTAATTCTGATTAGTAATTAACTAATAGAAAACTGATTAAACCATGGCGTAATTTGTCGCTGTAATTTGTTTATATTCGGGATTCAGGAAGTGTGTTTCGGTTTTGACTCTAGTATTTATAACGTCTGGTAATTTAGTCCAGTCGGAAAGACGCTGGACTTCTAACTAAACAACCCATGTTCAAATTTCGCTTCAGGCTTTGATTTTCCTCATGTTTGTAGTACCAAATCAACAGCGCGTGTTTTGTTGACTTAACACAAATAGTGGTAGTCAACGTGGGACAGCGAAAGTATTGAATCAACACCGCTATTTTTGCTGTGTACTTCTGGTACTTTTCGTTTTGGATTGGATTGTTTAAAAATAATATACGCAGGGTTTCCAAGAAATCATCTCCTAAAAATATGTTTTGATTTCTTTGCTCATTAAGTTTGACAGATGATAGACAGGATCACTTGGTCTAGGAGAGGCCAGCGGTATGGGAACCAAAGCGACTTTTTAAACTGGTTCTGAACCCTGATTGGTTGAAAGTAGAAGACAATATCGTTGCTTGGTTGCTTACATCTATAGTTAGTTGTACAGCTTAGACTGAAGAAAGAAGTGGTATACTTCCAAAACTGTTACGCTTTTGTTTATTTATATTATTATTAAACTATAATCAGTGTTGTCAGAAAATAGTTATTTTTATCATTGTGTTGTTGTTTAGCAAGCAGAAATGTGTTTACTATTGACCTGTAAGTATATCAATTAATACCCAAAACATGATATACTTATGCAATATTTAGTTTTTAATTTTATCATAGTCTCTACCCTAATAAGATCGAGTATACTCATTAAGTGGAACTGCACACGAAATTGGCTATTCTATTCCTCTCAGAACTACAGAGAGTTGAAACTATTGTCAACAAGTAAATGAGCAGGAAACAAAGAAGCAATATAACTTTTCCATAAAAAATTGAACAATTTTATAAGAGAGAATTGAACAAAATATCTAACTCTTTAATATTAAAAACAGTGTCTTCAGTGTAATTTACTATACTATAATCGATTATAGTTTGAGTAGAAATGTGTCTTGCCTATTAGATTGGTTGTTGTCATT
Source organism: Lepisma saccharinum (assembly GCA_022664845.1). NCBI lineage: Eukaryota > Metazoa > Arthropoda > Insecta > Zygentoma > Lepismatidae > Lepisma > Lepisma saccharinum. Next base: position 69,298 of record JAGDQP010001810.1, read on the forward strand.
AAGGGACTAATTTTATTGTTCATTACTTTCAGAACACAACATATGCCTTCTACCAGATACTCAGGGTGGTTGTTTAGCTCACTTTATTAGATGGCGTTACGATTCATCGACTGGAAGATGCGTAGAATTTATTTATGGAGGATGTGGAGGAAACGAGAATAGGTTTAGAAATAAACAAGAATGTGTTCAGCGCTGTGGAGGTGCATAATGTTTTTAAATGTAAACACAGTAACAAAACTAAATATACACATGCGTTTTGATTTGTAGCTAATTCATACATGATGTTTGATCTAAACATTAAATAGTTTGTGAGAAAAATGATACGTTCGTCAGTAAACGTGTATTAATGTTTTGGTTTTAGAGTCATTAGTCCTAAATATGATAAATTATTTGTTCTAGTTTTCCGATTTATTTCTGGTGTACTGCTGCCTTAATTGCTTAGTGTTTCTCAGTTAGGAGAAAATATACAGAAACCGTGAACTACATGTTCATTTGAAAGATACCAAGTTTTGTTTGTAAACCTCTATCGTGATTGGTTGCAACGCAAGTATAATTTTGTTAAAATGCTCAACTATTCTTTAATGTTAAAATCATAAAGTGTGTACATACGTAAATTATATGAATAAACTGACAGTAAAGCTGATTAATTATATTCGAACAATTAGTTTCAAGTTCACTTTTGTGTATTAATTTTAAAATAGCAAGTACAATTTTTATATTAATGAAGTAAACGGTCATACTGCGCCCAAAGTCAATAATATTTTCCATACCTTCGCACCGACATTAGCTAGGCTAATGTCCTGACACTAACCCCCATCGAAGAATGTTCGTCAGGAAAATTATATTTTGCTAGTGACGAGCTTCGTCTTTAGATGGCCTGACCAATAAGAGTTAATATTATAAATAAATAAAGGCGACACTCTTAAAATACAGAACATTTTAACATATTTGAAGAGTTCGGGGAAAGAAGGGGGGTGTTCATGTAAGGTGATTTCTCGTAAGACGCATTTTAAACTCCAAACCTCACATTTACTCTTGTATAGATATTCTTAAATTTGCTATAACGTGGTGATTATTTGCGCTTTTTTGATTGACTCTTTCTGACAAGGGATGTGCGTATCCTCGAATGCTCAGAACCTCACGAAAATGTGCTTAGAATATGAATCGCTCATGTCAAAAACATGCAAAACTGTGCGGCTTACCACGAGAGACACTTCAAAGATCACCTATTCAAGGTCTAAGAAAGGAACTTTAGTAACGCGAAGAAACAAAATATTCATATAAGAGGACAAACAATACACATATTGCAATGTCGTGACCGATTGCTATATTTCCCTCTGCTTAAAATAATTACGATATTTAAACAACAAACCTTTTTAACTGACCTGATAGTGTTGCTCAGCTATTCAGTCCTCAAAATGCAGGTGTTGGATTTCAATGAAGTAGTGAAAACAAAGTGGAACAGAAAAAATGCACATCTGACTCAAGCCACTTTTTCAGATTCAACATCACTTCTGCATTCGAAGAGTCCAATATCAAACGACACACTAATTACGTTTCCAAACGATGATATTGTTATGTCAACCTGCCTTTTGCCAAGCATATTATATAGCACAGAGTGAAGTCCGATGATGGAATGACGATCGTGTAATTTTACTTGTGGTTTTTAACATTGTAGTCTTACATAATCAACGATCATTTCCACTTAAAGCCTATATTGCCGAAAATAGTTGGCAGTATTTGGTTGTCTTTGGTGGCAATATCTTGAGCGTAACATCCCTGTTCGGAAAACTTTCATCTAACAGAGTACGATCTTTATAGCCTGACCAGGAATAACATAGCAATAGGCTCTTCGCAACGTTACGTACATGTTCACCAAGGACGGTAGTTAGAAAACTTTGCATATGCTCTTTCAGCATTTTTCCACTTTTGCTTGCCTCCACATGAATGTTTGTGGATATATTGTTTCATGTTTCTTTGAAACATTTGGTCGAAACGTGCCTTTTGGCTCTTGGAAACAGATATAGAGCTTGTTAGCTAATCTGTCACTCATTGATAAGGCCACAACAATTGTATAGCTGTGTATGTCTCTATTTGTAACTTCATTACTGTTGAGATTTTGTAGTATATGCCTAATTCTATCGTTCATATAATTTACATTTTTTACATTTTTTTGGGGAATGGTGACGAGCTAAAACGCACTTCTCACAAACAACCAAAATTTGTTTTAGTAGATTCATATGTAGATTCATATGCATGTAGCATATGAGCAAACCAATTGCAAAACTTACTAGGTAAATAATTAGTATGCTTGGTTTCTTCATATTCTAAAGTTATGTGGCTGCTTATGACCATCATCATTATTTACTCTTTAAATTGCAGAGAGAAAGTTGGTCACCAGATAAGAATCCTGCAACATCCTTTTCATAAAATCTTTGTGAACTTTTTATTTTTGTGGCATTTTAGTAACTATAATCTTGTAACATTCGCGATGTAATTAGCTCTTAAGTTTAAAAACCACAACAATCTATGCCTTATATAGGATTCGAACCCAAAACCTTTGCGATACTGGCCCGTCGTCGGACAGTATAATATTAATATATATTAATATTGAAAAATAATAATAGTGAAAATACTACGTATTGGAGTTGATCTACTCATATGTGGTAATTGATGCCTTGAATGTGTCCGCTTCTAGACTAGTATTCATAAACTTGCTATGTAGGTCAATGATACTTCCGAATAAATAAGCATGGGTATTCAGACGCTAGCTTTCTTCAGCTACAGTACTTCCTGCCATTATTTGGAGCTCATAGCATCAACTTACACGAAAACACCGTGGCATCCTTACCTATCGCGTGTAGTAACCTTTGTAGCGGAGTACGAGGTTCGGACTTCACGCCAGATACGCAAACGTGGCGATTACATTTTAGGTTATGTAGCTTATTGTCAATACTGTTAACACGTACAATTGGCTGCAGGCATGGCAAAAATCACACTTTTGTACTTCCTTGGCTATTTTAAAGTAGAAAATTTGCACATTGTGCTCATCTTAAATTCGTGTGGGAAGTTGCTGTTTCCCTAATCGATCTCTCTGCATTGGTATTAAACATAGGTAGTTTTCATTGTTGTTTGTGGTGTTTGCAGAAGGCATTATCCAGTTTGTTGCACAGCTGTACTAGTTTCTCTAAAGAAATCCAATGCATTATAAGAGACAGAACCGAATTCAAGTGTCACACGTACAACAGTTCACCTACAATTCATATTATTTATTATTATGACATCACATACTTTCGATTACTCAAACAATACGAAATTATGTTATTTCGATTTTCATAAAACTTTGTGTGAGGTTAATATTGAAATAAACACAGAGAAAATGACAATAACCGTACCTATGGTATTTGCACAAAGCCAGTTAAGTTCAAATTATTCAAAAATGGGTTTACACATTTTCTAAATAAGTACAAAATATCTCTATCATTGTGTATAATCAGGTAAGCAATATAACATTTCTTAAAGTTGTTATCATGCTGTGAATTTCAGACATATTAGGAAACGTTTTAGACGAGTTTCCTGAAACCTAAGGTTTTAAGACTTTACATATATTGCACAAACACCCAAAATAAGTCGGTATTTAATTTCCCTATTTCGTCTCCAACTTTTTCATGGTTATTTCATTCTCTAGGGATATTTTGTACATAATAAACATAACTAAGATGACGCAACATTATTAAATTGAATTTAAGGTGATACAAGATCGGACAAATACGAACTAATAGAAAATGAAAAACGGAAGTAGACAAATTCTGTCTCATAAACAACAGCATACGATATAGAAATCTACCAATTATATGAATTTATTCATTTTAAGTTGACCTTTCGGTTACGCTACTGGAAAGAATTCTAGTAAGGTGCTCAAAAACTCAAGTCTGGTCTAGAAATTTTCAGTATTTTCTCTGAAGAATAACTTAAAATTGTCACCTTATAACTAGATGTCTGAAGAGCATATGTAATTGGTACTCTGCGTACGCATTCAATAAAATATGGATGACTTTTAGGCACAAATGGTGGAATCCTGTAACGTAAGGATATGGCAAACAAGCACTCTATCCAGTTTGGAAAACACTATCCCAGCATTAACCTTGTGTTACTAAGGATAACCCTGGATAAAGTCAAGACGACAGCCGCGGGGATCAAACCCAGGCTCTACCGAAAACAAAGCTATTGTCCTAATAACTGAGCTAAGGCTACTCGCACATGTTTAACAGAATGTATGCTATGTGTTATAGAAATGTTTGTGTTTCACAGAGAACTTAAAGTTATTACTGGACTAATTTAGTGTATGTGTCATTAATACCGAAGGTAGAGAAATCTGTGCTCTCTAGCAGTTATCGTCAAGGTGGATATTGTTGCAAATATTTTCTGAAGTGGTGGAATTATATCCATACTTCTCCATTCAGATTAGTCGTATTATAGATAATGTATCTTGAGGTTCCATACTTTTATTTCACTATTATCGTAATGTAGCTTAATTAAGGACATTGCCGAAAACGAGCACATAGACCTATGTGGTCTTTTTCCGGAAATCGCTTTAAACGACCCGCCATGTTCTTTCATACATGTCCTGCAAATTTCGCGTCATTATCTTTGTTCGTTAGCTTGGTAGGAAAAAATATGTAGAAAAGTTTACGCTAGTGAAAACTGTCGTTTTGCTTTCGGACGCTGCTGGTTGACAAAATCTCAACTCGACAATGATCGAGTTTTGTTTATGGTTCAGCAATGTGTTTTATGTAGAACTTATTCACATGCGTTCTGTCAATTTGCCAATCATTTACATAGTGCGACAGAAAGATTGGTCTCGGCAGATCACACATAAAAATAAGTGTAAATAACCAGTCACCAGAAAAAAAATACATTTTTTCGATTCAAAGTGAATAGTAGAAATAACATGGCTACAACGATGCTTAAAATAATTTTGGAACTTTTTCAAAATGTTGCAATATTTTCCTAAGCTACTCTTGATAATAGAAGTTTATGTCAACTTTCGTGTTTCTAGCAAAAACTTTGTTGAAAATGTTTCCTGGCGGTCATTTTGAATCCAAGGTGGTGACATGTTTCAAAATGTGGTAATACTTTCCTAAACTACTCTTAATAACACACTTTTATGCCTGAATTTCGTATCTCTAGATGAAACGGCGTCGAATATTAATTTTTTAAGCACGCCATTTTGGATCCAAATGGCGTCTTTAGAGATATTTTGTAATATTTTCGTAACTTAATGGTGATGATGTACCGTCATACCAAATTTCGTTATTCTTTCTCCAACCGTTTAGACTGTGGTACCATGAAATTTTTGTTTACCGGAAAAAGTGCACATAACGTGCATACACGACTTTCACTATATTTTCACGCAAACTTTTAATTCTATGAGGTTGTTAACAGATTTGAGATCTGATTGTATGTGCTTTATACTGGTGTCAACGACATAAACATTCTTTCACAAACTTCGTGGTAATATTCAACCAAAATCTTTACCAGCTGTTTACCAGAAATGGGTATTTGCGCTACGTGTCCTTCTTCTGGCACCTTCCTTAATTATAATGTATGAGGCATCTTGCTCCAAATGAGTGGACATTATACACTGAAGTGCTGAGTAAGATGCATATTTTGAGATGTTACTTAAGAAACCCACACATGTATTGTGTATTCATTTTGCTTAATGTAGCTCTGTTAGTATGAGGGTAAATATTCAATATATATTTATGCAAAATTTTACATTTCTGTTTCTTTTTGTTACACCACAATGGCCCCTTGGCTAAATGTTTTAGCATCTTATCTTAACCCATTGAATTGTGTTGAATTTAATATTTGTATGTAGATAAAACGTTATTTCATTTACATTTATCTGAAAGTTTATTGTATATTAATTTCTTAAAGGTTCAAAAATATGCAATGAATAAACAATCGATATAAATATAATATTGCCAAATTAAGTAACATTTTTTCGATTTAATGAATTAGAGCATGCTACATAAAATAAATCATACCTCATTAATACTATCGGGAATTCCTCTGGACTGCAGTATTAAATAGAATTTGTTGTTCACATTTTTGGTTTTCAAATATTAAACTGTTTCTGCAAACGTCAATTGTTCTTAAAGAAAAATGATTATTTCAAAGAGACTGCTTTATTTTGTACATTAACAATTGAAGCCGCCGTTCCAATTAACATTCTTAGTTAAACTAGTTAAGTAACAGCGTGGCGAGAAGGTTAAGAATTTGATAGCGTAAGTCCGTAATATATCGGAAGAGCA
>JAGDQP010001810.1:75714-103619 GCA_022664845.1 Lepisma saccharinum
TATAAATTCACTTGTATGCTTATTCAGTAAGTGGCATTCAGATTTGCCAATACCGTCCATTAAATTGAAGTAAATTGGATGATAACATTGGAAACAATAATTAAATAAAGCCTGTCGAAACTCATTACGTTCGTATAAATTCTGTTACGCATTTACACGCATTACGATATTATTTACACTTGACAAGTTAATATTAAAAAGTCTATTGTTCTTTTAGTTTATGGCCAATAACCCCAAAAAAATATTGCATTGTTTTTAAAACTCTTAATAAGGACATTATTGTCCAAATATGTTTTAATAAGGTAACTGATACTCATACTCATTTTGTTTCGAGGATTCTAATGTTGTTTATGAAACAATAAAATAAATTTCTGTAAACACTTGACACATTCTTTACTTACATTATATTAATATATTACTGAAATATAAAGGGAAGATAATTTCTTCAATTCTCATCAATCAATGTTGGTCGGTGAAGTAATATAGTGTATTAGTTATATGAATTCTGTTTCATAATGTAAGCTGTTATTTATATGTCTTCACTTAACGTTACATTTTATAATTTTAGATACACTCTGCAGTTTTGGAATAATACATAAGTCTTGATTTCAACCTAAGGTGTAAAAATATAAACAAGTATGTCAAGTTTTACCGAAGTTACTTCAATACGTCTGTTATGTCTCAACGAAGTTTCGTTCTAATTAAATCACAGGTCTAAAAGGAATACCAAATTTTGTGCCCCAGCCTGAAGAAAGTTTCCACCAGGATGGCAAGCCTCATCATTAAAATGAGTTCGTTCTTCTCGAAACCTTTCGGACCTTTTCTGCACACAACAGACTCACATGGATTTATTCCCATCAATAACACACTCATTTTCTGATGAATTTCAACCGCGTTCAGTTCTTCAACATTCAACATGAGTAGGTAATATATCCTTCTTTCGTTCAGAAGAAAGAAGCTTCTTTCTTTTGTTTGATTTCTTGAAGGTGATTGACTGGATGTGGGCAAAATTCATTGGAATATGTGTGTTGTGTACGAAAATGAGTTCATGAGAGCCTGTTTTGTACAGAAAATGTCTCGAAGGAGAACAAGGAACGCTTGTCCATGATCTAATGTAACTTGATCTATATCTTGACCTTCTTGCATTACTTTTGTTTATCTCTTTACATCCGGAGTTTGGAAGAAAATACTACTCGTATTATTAATATGTGGAGTAAAAGGTGTGGTGAATTTGGAAAATTGGAAGTCTAGTGAATTTTACCTAGCTATGTAATTGTTTACAATTTCCAAATATAATACTCTTGTGATGACATTTTATATTTTCGCCTTCAAGGATCTTGAAATACAATACTAAGATTTGCTGTAAGAGTGTGTTTCACGTTGGGAACGCATAGAAGATAATGATGCTACTTACACCTTACATTCACCGAACAGAACTTTAAATAATGAAATTGGATTCCCTTTCCAAGAAAACTCCAAAACATCAAACTCGATCTGTACAGTACATTAATCTATATCAGAATATGTTATAGTTTCAACTAATTACCAACACATTATCAGATTAGTAAATAGCGTTCATAGTGTAAAGGGAAATGAATATTTTTCATTCAAGTTATCAAGAGAACGTAGTGTTTCGAATATCCAATCTAGCTTTCGTTTTTTTAAAAATGAAACAGAAGTTAATATTAGACGTATTCTCAAACACATTTTTCCATAAATTTATATGGGTTGTATAACTGGTTTGAAACGGAAGGATAACACTCACATACAGGTTAAATGTTCACTGATATTTTTTAGAAGTCATCTGGCAAGGTAAAATGTGTTTAATCTATTTTCAATTCATTGACCTGGTAGACAGAGAAGATATTTTCAGAAGAATCGAGAAAAAATCTACAGAATGAGTAGTCTCGTACAAAGTTGTTGTAGTGGTTATTACTATCTGAAGTGCAGAACCTCTGTATGGATGCATTCCTGATGGTACGCCCTCTAAATGCTAAATAAAGACACGAAGATAAATTAATTCTTATGTTACACAATTTACGTATATCCTCATGTAATTAAAAATAAAGAAAGTGGAAATATTATCAGCACTTGATTAATACGTATTATATAAACTTGTTTTGTAATTGCAAGCCGAGGTAATGATACATGTGTGCACTTTTGATCAATCATGCAAATCAGTTTGAAAAATCTCATTTTAAAATAAGCGTGAATGAAAAAATGATATGTGTTTAAGTATTACTGAATAAATCCCTTGTACCCTTCCTCTGTGTGTTTATCAACTACCATAATATAAATGAGATAAATTGAACATATATAATATAAATTTTGTTAAAATATTGCAACATAATTTTTGTCTCTAACTTATTTTATTCTAGTTTCTAAGAATGAAAGGTTCTTCGTGGTTGGGAGGTGATTTTATTATTTGTCTATATTTCATCACTTTTATGTCAGCAAACCACTTTTCGACAGGTAAGTTATTCATTTACAATTCACGATTATATACACATTATGAAATACTTGCATCCCCTTTTAATTCAGAACGTACATCCGTAGTGAATTAATATAATTTTTATACGAAAATTCCAGTAGCACCTCGCTGAACTTGTGTTACCTACTAACCACTTACCATCTGTTCAACAATCGAGAAGCAACCTAGGTAATACTACAGCACGGGCTGGAAATTGGCTAAGTAATATCACTCGAAACGATAATTGCTCTAACGCACAGTGTCTATTTGTCTTAGTCTAAACCATCCATAAAAATATAACATTTAAATCAATAAATATACGAAGACCCTGTTGTAGTGCCTCCTAGTGTTTGGAGCGTGTGGTCGTTCCAGGCAATTGAACTAATAACGGATATTTTTTTGGTTTTGCTTCAAATGTTAATCGTTACAGATTGTGGGGAAAGAAAGGTAGTTACAAAGCAGAGTTTAATGTAGAAATACACATAATTATCGTCATTCTAACTAAACTTCTAGTCATCGTCTTAAATTTGAAATTATCTACAAAACTTGCATATTATAATTATGTTTATAACATTGCAAATATGACATGATGAATCACTCGTTGGATTACTGTCTAAGAAATATCAATTTGGTATTTATATCCGACTAATATCAAAGCGATTGATGCTATAATCCTTTCTCCATCGGTACGGCTAATCATGTCTGCTGACGGAAAGCATCCAGAACCCGAGGAAACAGTCCAACACTCTGTTCATGCACACAATACGGTTCAAAGAAGATCAATGAAAGACAATACAGGAACACCATCCTCTCTGTCCCGCATTACTATTAAATCCATAGATAGGTAATAAAGTAACTCACCATTACCTAAGAAAGAACACATCCAAAGAAACAACGGTAGTGACAAAGATTGTGAACAAATGACTTCTGAATACTCAGCTTCAAACTGTCATGAGACAACATACTCATTTCTGTTAGTAATTACTACTCTAAATTTTAGAACATGAAACAAATTCTCACTCAGCTTTCCATATATTTGCCACACATAGCTATCACTCAAATCACTCAAACATTTAACGGTATGATAATTATTTCTTCAGATCGAAAACTTACAATATACGTACGGAATATATATCATCTGAAAATATTTGGTTTCTTACACACTGATAAACCTAAACGAACAACGCACTAAACAAACTTCGCATCCACAAAAAGCTCCGTTGTTTCCGTACCGATATGCGGCGTCGACCATACCTGGACTGAACAGGATATCACTGATACAGTATGGGGAGAGAAATAAGAATTCACATAGTACGCGTTCTGACTATATAGTCGGAAATCATAAATAATTTACTTACCTTGGGAGCATTCATTTATTGTAAACGCCATAGGCTCGAGCCATATCGCACTCCACCACCCTTTCGTATCCGCTGCACAATATACGATCACACCTTATTACAATCTACGATCATAATCTCACATGGAAATCTGACTTGCAGAACATCTTAACTGAAGTATACAATCGGTTAAGTTTTCTTAAACGTCTTACCTGCACATCATGGGGACTGAATCCCATCGCCTTTCGAAATACGGACAAAGCATTTTTCCATCCTGTCCTTATATATGACCATGTTCCATAGATTTCTTTCGCACAGAAGTTCAATGATAAAGAGTATTCGAACACAACGCCATGCGCAGTGTTCACAGAATTAAGTTAAATAACCCAAAGGCAGGTCTCTACGTGCACATTACCATCCCACACATACTATTCCACATAGAATCATTACAAAGTTGCCTTACTAAAAGATACGAAACATGCCATCATCTACTGCTTGATACCATTCATCGTACCACCAATTCTTTTATCCCTTATCATTATCATATATCATTCCACAATCCCTACCAACCATCCATAATTACTTACCTGACTCCCTTATCAGCGCCACAAAGAACGAATTTCATCGTTGCAACTACTGCACAGTAACCCATCAATTGCTAACAGGGTACAAATAATTTCACATTGGCGCCGCATTGTGTTGTGCAACAGTCTGTTGGTCATTGTTTGAGGCAGAAGAATTTTGTTGTGAATTTTCCTAATGTTTGACTTGGGCTTTAGTTGTAGTGGACTGAATGTTATGGTAGGTAGCAAATGTTTTTGTTTTCTCTGCATTGAGAGATGGTTTGTTGGCAGTGATGTCTTCTAGCCGGCTTGAAATGAGGTGGCTGGGTTTGAAGAGGTTTTGTTTAGCTCGTCGTTGCTTCAACGCATTTTTGAAAATTCGGCATATATGATAGTTTGTGGGATGAGCACATAATGCAGGAGTGCCACGGGGCTTCTTCCATTCTTGGTAGATGTGTGCTTGACCACATTTCACGCATTTGGGATAGCACAAACAGGTTTTCTTTGAATGATCCAAACGTTGACAAAGGTAACATTTGAGGATTTCAGGGGAAAGATAACGCTCCACTTGCACTCTATAGCTTTACATATACTTAAGTTCATAAATGTCCTTGTTGTCGACACCGTTGGGTAGATAAACAAGGAATAAAGATAAGCAATGCGCTCTGTGTCACTTCAATGGCAGGGAAGCCAAGGTCTTGCCAGTCTTCTAGGATATCCTGGGTTAGTGTTTCCGCAGGTAACTTACGGAAAGTATTTTTAAACGATCTGTCCTTTTTGAAAAAATCAGTAGAATATTGAAACTTTTGCTGCGTGCAATATACAAGTAATTTGTCATAGTCAGAACGGTTACTGGTTTGAAATCTGACATAATCTTTTCATGAGTAATTGTCAATTTTTCCTGACAGAGAATAGACAACGTCTTTGAAAACTGCAATTTGTTGTTAACTCCATAGATAATGTTGTTGATTTTAGGTTAGGCGGGAATGTTATGGTCAGTATCTGGTAATAATTTGAAGCGATTGTGCGTGCCTACTTGTGATGCTGTATTCTTGAGTTTGCGTATTTTGGCAGGTTTGTGAAGTTAATTCCAACCTTCTACTTGCATTTCATTGTCTGACTCAGAGATTGTATTAGGCTTTGTTCGCTGTGATACAGGTGATGAAGATTTGGCATTTTGTGAAGGAATGTTGGAAACTGTTCCCGGGAAGCAATATTGAAAGGATCTTGGGGTTTTTCATCTTGCTGTTATTCACTTGAAAATTGATTCAATGTAATTGCAGATATACAGTAGGGAGATGGTAAGGATCGGTGCTTTGGTTTTGTTTCTAGATTGGTATTAGGAATAAGATGACAATCAAGATGACGTGAGTGAAAGCTGACTTCACTCGCCTTGTGGATAAAATGAGTCGTGGGGGGAGTTGCGTGTTTTCCGGTACGCTTATCGGATTTGTAACTGCCTGCTTTTAGGTTCTTGGACATCTGTTGATGTAGATGCATTTCATTTACAGTGAAAATGACAGTACAAACACTGGCTACAATGAAGTTGTTGGGTGAAGGAGGATTCGCCGGGGTGGGGGTCCGTCATGTCGCGGCCAGTGCCAAGACGGATGCTGGGTAGACCTAAATAGGGTCGTTTGGGAAGTGGCCCTAAAAGCGGTCTTTTGTGAACTTGTTTGAGATCGATATCAACGATTTCTTCCATTACTGGTGGATTTTACGTTCAATTACTGTAAAACTGAAGGCACTCTTTTTTGAACCAAGCAATACAGGATCCGCAAGCTTCGGCTCCTGTTACTGACCTATTTCGCACGATAACCAAAGAAAGTTATTCACAAGCTGTTCAAAAATATAAGCAAGTTTCAAGACATATATTGCTTCAAACTGTAACTTGAGGAAGAAAAGAGACAACTCTGAAATAATGTAGCGTAATGTAAAAAAAACTTTCTTACTAGATCCAACTTACTTCATTATGCCATTCGGGAACACTATATTAGTGTCGTTTGTGCCATCTGTTGAGCATTATGTAAACTAATAATTTTGCTCCTAGCATCTTTTGAGAATTATGTAAACTTCTAATCTTGTTTTAAGCGAGAAAACACAAAAAAGAAATAATTTATTAGTTACATGGGTTAGAAAACAATCATTATCTACATAACAAAATAACAACAGCAAACGATATTTTGTTTTCAATATATTTAACATGAACTGGGGACAGAATACAATAAAATACTACTAGGTACTCACGTTCATTTAGGATATATTCTATATTAAATATCTCTCGGGTTACAAAAGTGGTCCAAGGTAGTACACAAGCCTTAAAATGAAAACATATAAATCACTCTATTAGAAATTGCAGGGCGCCTGGAAAATGATTTCTTAAAACAATTTTAAAATATAAATTCATCGAATGTACATTTAGACCTAATTTTAAATCCATATTTGAATGTATTGTATCATTTAAGAAGTTTATTACTGATAACAAGTAGTTACGATCTGCGCAAATCGCAAAATAAATGATCATTCCTTGTAAAAATGTCTATTTTGGACTTTAAAAATATAATGAAATATGAGCGAAATAATGTTTCAAAAGTGCACCTAAGCGAACTAAAAATAAAGAACAAATAGTTGCTGAGTAAATCATAAAGCAAGATAAAATGTTCGTACCTATTTGCTAGATTCATTTGAATTTGTATAAACGTCCTAAACGAGCTGGCGAGATTCTAAGGTCAGGATCTACAGTTTTTTTGTAAAGTAAGCACCGAACCTCTGCGTCCAATACCTGAAGCTTTTTGTTGGTCTTTCATCTTCTTGAACATTAATACCTGACGTCTGCTTTGACGTATTCGCGTTGCTGTCTACCTTCTACTTCGCTTACGCTATTAATAAATATAAACATAATTTTCAAGGTTGGAAAATAATATTTGTTCATGAATTATCTAATCTATTGCAGTTATATCTTCGGTAAAACAATTTATATTTGTAACTAAAACGTGTTAGCAAAATTATAATTTACCTCTTTTCTCTTTATGATTACAGCGACTTATCCACCTTTCCGTGTACCACCAAGAAGTAAGTATCGTTTTAGTAAATCTATATATCTGAAATAATTAATACCATAAAAGACTGTAACCATAAACATCATTCTAAAAAGGCTAAAACAACTTTGATTTTTTTAAAAATAATACAATAGAACGAGCTGTTTTAAATTCCACTATGAAAAATGAAGAAAATACGAGTTGAGGGGCATTCGATGGAAAAGGGATGAAAGCATAATCTGAGCAAAAATGTTTCTACTTATGATAAGAGAACATTCGTCATATTGGTTACAAAATCATATTTATTCTTAATGTGTCCCCTGATAAGATTAATAACTTGTGTCACATGTATTTTTGTAAAACATATAAAGTATATTGTTACATAAATTATACGTGTAAATTGGCATTAAAATTACTATAATAAAGATAGAAATAAGTTCGCATGATGCACACTCATTGATAGAATTTAAGGATACGAGAAATAACTTACTGACTTGAAATTAGTGTGTCAGTGGGTAGATGAACATATCTTCTCTATGTAATAATACATGCAATGGTTTCAAAATTATAGTCATTACTATCATTAAAATATATGTAGTAATTATCAACTTATTTTACTGTTAACTAAAGCCAATTGTAAACTCTTTCTTCACTTTTATCGTAGAAGAGTTTTCACATACATATAAAGTGTACGTTAATATAAAATTAAGAAATCTACAAAATAAGGTAGTGTATATATCGCATATATCCCTCTTAGTTGCTTAAATTACTGTGTCATCTTTGAATTTAGTAAGAGCAAGACATTACAAAACATACATACATTGTATAATGCTTAGAACATTCCTGATTGAAGGTAGGACACATTTTATTAATTGCTGCTTTGAAGTACCCCCTTCTTCTAGTATTGAGAGAGCTATTATTTTAACACGAACATAGCTTAAGTTTTCAATAATGGTAATTTCGACAATAATGTAATAATAATTAAAGAGACCTTCAAAGAGATCTTCTTCAACATCAATTGGAATTTGAAATTCACCAAAAAGAGTAAAATACTAGAAGATAATTTAATATCAAAATATTAGTAAAACGTATTCACTTTCTTTGCATTTATTAGTAGTGCAAATGTTTTGTATTCTGACATCCGTACAAAATTTCATATGAAAATTTTATATAAATATTACAGAAACATTGTCAAAAATATATAAGTGATTTTAAATAAGAATTAAATAATCTTAAAAGTGTCACTGGAAATTTGAATACAATTTATAGAATATATAATATGACTTTTTTTTTAGATAAATACACACTTCTTCGGCAACAGTGTGTATCGCAGATATTTTAGGAATTTGTTTTAGAGTTAGAACAGGAAAATATAAGACATAGATACATATTTTAAATTTGATATTTGGAAATATTTTCTCTTAAGAAAATAATTAAAAACTACTGAAATAGGAATTGTGACTCACGTTATATTCATTTGGAGTTCATGTTGATTGAGAGATAACTTAAGTAAAAAAAAAAACGTTTAGCCAATTATTTAAATTTGCTAGGAGTATGTTGAAATAACATTTATCATGTAGAGACGGGAGTGGGGCAGGAAGAAGAAAATTTCTGAAAGTTTTGAAATTTCGGGAGGGATAATTGTTGCCGATTCTCTATAATTAGGTCATTTTTAACATTTCGGGAGTTCTTCATTCTCCGGAGAATGTAGGCCCTTCGGAAAATCTCGATATGTCCGGAATTCCGATGTTTGCGAATTTATGACTTTCCGGGAATTCTCACTGGTACCAACGTTTGGGAATTACCAATTCTCGGTCAGCTATTGCGGAAATTTACGACTTGACTTTTATGGACATATCCGGCGCTGTCATTGATATTAACAAAAACTTTCTGTGAGTGAGGTAGTGAAATACAGTCAGCTCTAAGAATTTCTATCTTCGTAAATATCCATTGATATATTCATGCATCGACTTTGAATTTCATTTATGGGCTTTAGTCATCTAAAATAGACAGAATATTCGTCCGCCTGTTCATAGTTTAAAGCTATTGAAACAGTAGTTATAAAAAAGAAACGGTAATGAGATCCAACATCAAATAGATACTGCATTAGTTAACTAATCGATATTACCGTATTATGATGTTAAATTGTAATCATTCATCTTTGACAATATGATGAATATAATCATTATTATTGTAAAAAGTATCCTTACGTGTTGATAATGATCAATGTCGTCTAAATCTATAGAATTTGACTATTTTGGAAACGGAATACCTAACATCCATTCTGAAATAAACAGCGTAAGTACCTGAAGGGAGTTAATCTTTACTCACGGAGCAAATAAAACAAAATACTCGAACTGAGACGGTTACGCACTGTGGTTAGATTTTAATGAAGAATAAATTAAAATCCAGAAAGTTAGCAATCATCATTTGAACGTTAACCTATAGTATTTCTTTTGAAATTAAAGTGAATTATTGAAAATCACATTTTAGGAGAAAGATATGACTTTGCCTTCGTAATTACCAAATTAAAACCTAGGCTCTTATAAACACACACGAGGGACGAAAATTGCATCATAATTACTAAGAAATCTTCTCTAACAGAAACAGGGGTCGTAGCACAAGAGTAAAGCGTTGGGTTTGCAATTTAGAAGATATCTTGAGCTTCCGCCTCTGACCGACTATCCGTTATCAGGTTTTCCAGGGATTTCTCTTTAGTTATACTAAGGTAATATCGAGATGGTACGTTCAAAACTTGGCCCTACCCAACTTTATTCCCACAATATGTCCCTTGCCTTATCCTATCTCCAGTCTACCGTCTAGAAAATATGCGTGAAAAACAAATCCAAAACATGTTTAAGAAACATCCAATAAGAGTCAGATATCGTAGATATATAAAACGTTTGTTTTACCATTGTCCGCAGCAAGAAAAATCGGAACAGTTCCGAATATACAACTTCCGAATATACTGGAAGATTTTAAGAATTAAGTGAACATGGTATTATTTGTGGGATGTTGAGAAAAAAAAAGAGTAAGGAATACAATATGAAATTTGAACAGTACGTGTAATATATCTCCGGATTTTTTGTATATGAACTATTCTTCATTCTGGAAGAGGAAAAGGGACATGAGCTTAATCTCTAAAGAATCATAACAAGATGTTATGTAACATATACTTGAGGTATATCGTAAGTAAAGCAGCATGTTGATATTCTATTTAAACCACTCCAACATAGTGATGAGAAGAAGACTAGTAGTTTCTGTTTCTAAGAAAACAAAACGTACTTTTTCTAAGTTAGTTTATCTTTTTTATTAGGGATGGACATCTGCCATTTCTGCGATAAATATAAAGAATGTTGAAATTGGAAATATACAGAACTTGTATTATTATGGTAATACTTTACTGTTGCGAGAGTTGGAGTAGGACTGTAGCAGATGAGGGTTTGAAAATAAAGCCTTGAGCAAAAAATACGGGAGGAGATGACTGTGGAATTGAGGAGAGTGCAAAATGAAAAACTTCCCTAACTTTATGACTAACCCGTTTCTGTAAGAATAATGAAATCGGGACGGTTAAGGAGGGCAGGCCATGTGGCTCGGATAGGTTGAAAAGAAGTTTGTTATTAAGCGTGAGGGAAAAGACCGCTGAGAAGGCCGAGACAATGTTGGCAGAATTTTGTTAGAAGGGATGTTAGGGATCTTTGAGATGTATGTGTAATTCTTTGGCGAACGTTTATTACTGCGGTGATGCTCTTGGGAGTTCAATAAGCATAGAGTGAGTACGTAAGTAAGTATTATTCACTATTATACTATTTTTACTAGGACATGTTTTTTCAAGTAACTGTTCCTTAGATATTACAAGATATAAATGAAAAATATATTCAGATATATCAAAATTTTACTGTATATATACATATAGAATATACATATATATATATATATTATAACCCACATAGCAAAATGACGTCCCAGGGATATCTGACGGATCTCCTGGCAGGATATCGGGACGTCCGTAGGACGTCCTGTTTAAGTCTCGTTTACATCCATGGGAAGTATAGTTATAATTAATCCTTCGTATAACTATACGAAGGCATATCCTTCGTATAGTTATAATTAATTAAATAATAATAATAGTAAGGTCGATTTAATTTATAGAAATTCCAGGTAGGTAATCCCGCACGGCTTTCCGGGGGACATCCAGGGGACCTCCATACGGGATGAACTGTTTGTATTGCCCACAGAGTTATCCCACGGACGTCCTTAGGACATCGCTATGGGAGCAGGACCATTCTGACGGTAATGGGATCTAAATGGGACGTCCCAAGGACGTACTCTGCTATGTGGGAATAGACATAATTTAACATTTGTTTTAATTCTATATAGTAATTATTTGTTCGTGTTTCACCGGAGGTACAAATGTAGCAATCAGTCTGTAGTGTATACAGTACATGCTTACAGTTATAGACCTTACAATCAAATTTGTTAACGCTCGTGTACAATTTTAATTACATTTCAATGTTGATTCATTTAAACGTTATTTTCTTTAAAACTTACAATATGCAAAGAATATGGAAGAAATATAATCTTGTTTTAATTTTCAGACATATATGACAACCAGCTTAATAATTGTGAGTATTATTACTAATGCAATTACCAGCACTGTCCATTCCACTCAAATTGTGATATAACTTTGATATAAAGTTAATCATTGTTTAACTCCTAACAACTGGCTTGAAAATCTGTGATATTAATGCTAACGCGGGAGTTTAATTGAACCCAAATGATTTCGTATTATTTTCATGTGATAATACGATATATCTTCTCATATTTTATATCGTATAAATATTTTATATCTTTGTATTCTGTTCATTATCTTAGTCATTAAAAGTGTGCTTTAGACATTCTGGCATATCGTGTAATAATGCATTATAATTTTCTTTTTGTATTATACATTTTGTAATATTCTCAGACAAATGATTTAACTTTAAAAGAAAGTGCAGACATAATTACTTAATTTCACTTCTTGTAATTAAATCAGCCCTGATCCATAATGATAAAATATTTTTTTTTGTTTTGCGTAATTAATAAACAACGATATAAATTAATTTTTCAGCAATGGTCTTTTACTGTTATTTCTGAATGCAATATAAACTTGTATCCTGCCTCACAGTTTGCACAGAATGCATTTATTCGCTTACACTATCAAATCATGGTTCGTACATACTTTTCACATGTATCAGGCACATAGAGTTTGGTGCTTCGCACAAAAATGTTTTGTTTCAATGTACTTTTTGCAGCGATATATTTCACTTCATGCACGTCTAATTTCTTGATTATTTTCACAGTCGTTTCTGGTTTCTACACCTTCGCTACTTTTGCTTTAGTTGCTTTCAAACATTTTGAAATGTGTGTATCAAATATATGTTTATCATAAAATAATTAGTTAGTTCTTCTCCAGCGGCACGCATAAACAGTCTACTTACAAAAGATTCCGTGGGATACAAGTTATAACATTACCATTACGCAAACGTTGGCGTTGGGATCAAAGTGATCCGAGCACAAACGCTTCCAGCTCTCAAGTAATTTTGATAAATTGTTTGTTGAAAACAAATCTAAGGGGCAGCACGAAGGTACTGAGATAACGCGAGCTGTAATTTACATGTGAACAATGACATTTTAACTTCGTCACAACTTGCCCCCAAACGTGAGTACTTAAGTGTTAAAAAATAGGAACATTTACGTACCTATAGTAATTTGAAACTTAAATTATGTTTAACATGAAGTTTATATATATATTTGAGCTCTAATGCTTCATAATACGTAGAAGCAAGTCTAGAAAAGTATTTAACTTTGCATTATTTGAAAATATATTACAGGTGAAAGATGATAAAGCAAAATAATTATTATGAATTCAAGTTGTAAAGTGTAATCTTATTCTTAATTTCTTCCTGTGCCATTCATGAAAATGACGAATTATGCCAGATTTTCGGGTTTCTCACAGATTCATATGACAGCCAATAACATGGCTATGTATATTTTATGTTGTCCACTTCTTGAATGATAAATTTCTACCAAAAGGAATGATAGTCAGAAAGAAAAGAAACAACAAATATAATTTAGTAAACCAATGTAGGCTTATTCCGTTAATTATTAAAGGATATGGTAAATCAAATAAATTCTTTTAAGGTTTTGAGTACTTCTTGGATGTCATCTGCAATTTATATTTTTTATTTCGTTAATTAAGGATTTCTTTATTGTTCGAGTCACGTATTTGCTTTGTAACGTTTCAAAAAAAAATCCGTAGTCTTCTTTTGGTCTTAATATTTCAGGAACTACGAATATTTATCTGTGATTTTTGAATTATTTGTAAGAGAAAGAAAGGTGGAATTTTCGATTATTTGTTGTGCTTGTTCTGGCTACAATGCTATCTTTTTGATCATCGTTGGTGGGAGAAACTTGGCAGAAGGCATAGTTTTGGTTTAGAGTTCGTGGTGGTTACATGTTTTCACGAATTGTCGTCCGGTCGTTGAAATTTTCTTGTAATACTACGACACTTCGTTGGTCCTCGCGCGGCCATACTTGTATCGAAAGAAGTTGTTTCGGCTATAAATCAGATTTTTAATTCAGTTCTGTTAATCTGATGCTGTTTCGACGAATTTAGTGGCAACTTATTAACCAGTGTTTGTCAACTGAGTCAATAACCATGAGTCAATTATAATGGATTTTTGTCTAAAATGATAACTAAGATCGCCTATTGAGCCTTTGATACGTGCTTTCGTAAAACGGGACTTTTTGATCCTTCAGACAGCCTGAATCGTTTAAAATAATTATTTTTTTTAGAGTGATTACTGTGAGTGTTTAATAGCGGACTAAATATAATATATCTAACCGATATTTTGCTAGAAGTTTGTGATAGAAAAATTGAAAAAAAAATGTTGCTTGTATAAATGTCTTTTGAAGTCAGTTCAAACGGTTAATATTTTTTTTATTTAGAATTTCTAACTATTACTATTTTTACTCGGATTACCTCGGTTATTCTAGATTGATTGGAGTATGATTGATTTGTAAAAATTAAGAATAATTTTATTGTAAGATAAGAACTCCATCTAGGTCAGTTTTCCGGGTTACTAATTTTCTTTCAGATATTCTAGATATTTTCTATATCGGATTGGACCGGATGGTTTGATTCATTCCTATTGTTCCTAAATAGAAGTGTTTGCAATTTTCGTCTTCGTGTTTGGATGGATGCAGGCAATCTTGATTTAAAAAATAAGAAACGAACGTGTTGCAAACTCTACATAATTTGTTTGACTATTTTGTGGCTAAGATTCCTTTGGGTTACATGGATAACTGGAGGAATGTTTCCTCTTATTTGGCATCTATAGTTGGAGTTAATCGCTTGGCTGCTGATTGGTGAGCATTTTTTATTTACTGTAGAGGTGTGCAAGTGATTGTGCCTGGAAATCAGGTTTATTTGGTTCTGATGTGAGATTATTTGATAACTACTTAATTATATAATTTTTGTCTTTATCTTCAAGTTTTTAGCTTTCTCAAACAAATGTATTTTTGTTTCTTTCGGAGGGCTCCTTATAATCTTGCGCCCTTTGAGGTTTAGTGCGCCCTTGTATTTTCTTTCCGTCTGATATTATTTACCAATGCTTTTCAGTATCGTCATTTCGATTATTGGGAATCAACAGAAGGCGATTCTGCGAGGAGATAAACGTAATTAGAGGGCTATGGTAAAAATTATTCATCACCATCTTTGGATATTTGAATCTTTAAGAAGCGTTAGACTGCACTGCGACCTTTGAATTTGTGTAATAAGGACCTGATAGAAGTTCGTAGTTTCTTCTAGAACTCGTAATTGTATTTCCATTTTATTTTGATGTTTGGTATTTGGCTCCGATTATGCTCTGTACAAGGGTTTTGTTTGCAAAATTGTCAATAGAACATCGAATTTCGCATAGTTTGGGAAGTTAATAGAATATTTAGTTTATTTATTGCATTGGGACGTTTCTGTTATTTTGTTGCGCAAAATTACTGCTTTGAATCTTTGCTCTTTGACAAAAAAACTTTAACCTAAAGTTATTGGTCCGGTTTTTCCTGGAAGGGGAATTGTGAATTTGGAAATAATTAGTTCGGAAGGTGTATTTTGTGAACCTTGGCGGAAGCAATTTTGTACTTGATTTAGTTTGCTCTTCACCTAAATTTTTATTCTAAGATATTTATGTGTTATGTTCGGAATATTAGGCCCTTGTGTTTGTCACATTTTGGAAATGTGTTTTGATGCAGATGAGATGTTCACAGATTCGCTGGTCGCTAGAATTTGTGAAAATGTTTTGCTGTCAGTTTAGGATACGGCCCGCGGAGACTATCAATTTCTCTTTCTTTCTCAATCAGAATTAGTAGCTGTAATTCGTAATTTGAATAACTATTTCAAAAAATCATCCTGTGGAAGTTAGTTTCTAGGAGTATTTCAAGAATTCTTATAATTGATCTAATTGCCTGTTAAATATTTGGTGTGTAAATAAATCTGTTCGTTAAAACTGAAGTCTACATATTTTGTTATTTGTTTGTTTGAATTATAAATTTCAAAACCAAGTTCAAGTTGATCTACAATCGTGATTACAATATCACAACACTTGATGCCTTTTAAAAAAAATATTTACCCACCTACGTCTGCCCCAGGAATATTTCGGAGGGAGTGGACGCTTCGAATTTATTCAGTTTTCAGAACTGGTGCGGCTGTAATTTTGTAGGGATACTGGCGTTAGTAGGTCTAGAGTCAAACCTATCAATTCTGAGCTGTGTGCGCGTACGCCCTTGTACATAAGGGTTCAAGTCTGTACGTACTCGGAATTAATTATTGTGTTGTATTACAGTTTCGAATTTTAACTTTAATAAATACAGAAAAAGAGACATGGCTAATAATAGAGAAGAAGCGTGGCTATAAAAATACATTTTTTTACTTTTAATAATTATTAAGTAAGTTGGTGAAATCCGAAGAAGATTAGTAAACAGGTAACAAACATATCCAATGCACATTCCATTCATATACATTATTTATTATAACACGTAGTGAAGAAAATAATTGAAAACAAGTTTATTCAATTACATTCTATATTGAAGGGGAATTTAAGCATAATGGAACTACCAGATATCGATAAGGATAGTAGCATTTGCGACTCGGGATTTTGCGAGAATGAGAAAAGTGTAATGGAGTAGGAAGATGTTTGTTAACAGTTAGTGAAAAAGTGCTTCTAACGCGAGAAACACTCTCAAGATTTTGGCACTTTGCTCCCATGCCGGAAATCTATGCTCTACTCATTATACTATAGCATATTTATTCATTCATTCACGAAAATAATAGCTAAACAAGCGATAAATATATAATTCGTTTATATGACGAATGCCATCTGACTCGTGTAACACGGAGGATATTAGAACGTAATACACTTACTTGTCCATAGATGCCAGCAAAATTTGGGAAATTTGGTTGTCATCTAACGGGGAAAAAAACAAACTACATGATCAGAAGTGCATTTGTTGTGTTCTAGGATGTACTTGTTCAACGTCTATGTCTAAAATTTTTAAACACCATTGGAAACAAGTATCTCCCATTTATAGCTACTCACAAATTTTACCTTTGCATTCAAGAAATTATACCTTGTACTCACGACTTAAAAAAAATCAATTACGAAATTGATACACATTTATTCAAGAAATTACACTATCCCTAGATATAAGTAAAATGCTTTCGATAAAGGAAGCGAGTTAAATTTCTTAATTGCATTAGTGTGGTAGAAAACGGTCCAAAATTCATCACATGAAGATGATTACCGTTTGTTAAACATAGACATATACGATCTATTAGAAACTAATAACATACAGATCTGAAGGGGAATCAAAACAGGTCCACGGGATCCCAATCTAGTGGCTAGTTCGTTGTTGAGTAGCTTTATGCGTACTAGAACTACTAACTAAAAATAAGGATCCAGAAAACATACTACCTGACTTACGTTAACATATATTTAACGTACACTTTAAAAATAGGAGTTAAATAAGGTGTCGATCTCTTTGTTGTTTTACATACTTATTCATTTACAGGAATGTGACACTATTCAAACATAAGTTAAAACTAACTAAGTCGTCCTCTTTTTCTTGTAACTACTGTAGAACGTTCAACGGGTTTATTACTATTAATTCCGAAACTATGCATATTATAATTATTATCTAAATAGATGATTTTGCTAGTAGGTGTATAAAGATAATTTTTACTACTCTCTTAGTAGTGCTTAGAAGTGAAGGACAATAGAATCGGTAAGCCAAAAAATAGTTACGCTCTTCTGAATATTAACCGAAGTACCAAACTAACGCCTTTTAAAGGGACATCAGGAGAAATAGAACAAGTCACAAGGACAGAGATCCGATGCTTTGATCGACTGGGCCACAACGAAAACGTTTTCTCCTGTCAAAAGTAATTGATACAGACTGCCGTCTGATAGTGATTTGGAGCCATCTTGTCCCGAACACTTTCTCACTAAAACAAATCTGTGCTAAAAATCTTATAGACGCTAATCTGGTTCAAATTTGCAACGCCAATCGACGGTCTGTCATCACAAGTGTCCTTAGTCTTTTCCCCTTTACAGTGCGGTTTTGAACTTGAAGGTCTTATCGGAGAAGGTTCGTCTTCCACTTTTGTTTGTCATCTATTAAAGCTTGTGCAATCGGAACACTCTACTAACATAATTAACGTTATCCATGAATGCTTTATAATCTTTAATAATCTTTATAATTTTTGTTAAAATGCTTTACCAAAATTGATGGCCTAAGAGTGCTAAAAATCCTTAGACATTTTTATAACGCACTTCACAAACAACAACTTCACTTGTATTATTTCAACAATTGCATAACAACTGTAGCCAGTAGATACTTGAAATGAGTCTACGACATGTATTATCCTGTCACGTAAAGGGGACAGCAGGAGCCTTGCTGGTTCGTATGCAGTACTGCCAGTCTTATTTCTTTTCTAACAGACCATTTGATATGAAAAGAATTGCTTTATGTGTTGTGCCGTAAGTATTTATAGTTATAAATATTTTCTTACTTCGCATAGGTTTGAAATAACAACAATTGACTCACATATTACACTACTAAATAGTAAAGATTAAAGTTTCCATTACCTTAATAAACCATCTGAAGAAAAACGATTTATTACACTATTTTAATATATTTTCAGGAGCTTTTCGAAAAATTAAGTAGGCGTTGAAGTCCAGTTAACTATTTTTTTTATTTCTTTTAATTTTTACATTCCATATACGAACATTTAGATGTATTTAAAAGCTTTAGAAATATTGGTTAGGGCGATGGAACTTTATTAATATTAACATCTGTTAAGTTTCACTTTATGCGAATTTAATTAATAATTTCTGTCTTTATTGCTTTTATTATCTCTCCTTCTTCAGTTTTCTATCCATTTATTTAGCAGTATCGAATGATACAATATGATTTGTACACGAAAGTATATTATAGATGAGCTTTAAACGATATTCCTTTTCAATTTGAAGATGATAACATCCATTAATACGCTTTACTGGTTGAAATAAGTGATTAACTAAAGTTTAATTTTCTTTAAGAGTATTTAAAGATTGCTTTCATACTCACAAAATTTGGTACCGATAATGAAAATAATATTAACGTAATTATTTTCGCTGATTTGGAAAATAAGGGACAATTGTAGCATGTGTAGATAACTATAATATCATCGAGTAATATAGTTTAAATCGATATTTATCAATTTCACTTCTATTTACAAGATTGAGAAATGTTGTCGTTTTTCTTTGCGATGAATTATCGATATCCTTTACAATGTTCCTGCTAGTTAGCATGCAACTTTGGACGCACTTTTTTTTTCCAAAGTGCACACAAACGACAAAGACGAACTCGTCTTCGAAGCACTCGTAAATATCACGAAATTGCTTCCTTTTGTTAATTTTTTAATTTTATTTATGCCCTTTAGGCATCTAACGCTAAGGTCGGGATAGGGGGGGGGGAGAATTCGGGAAGGTGTGGGCCAGGTCAAATGTTGAAGATGCGTTCGCAGCATATGCCTGGTATGACTGAGAAGAAACCCTGGCAGCCTCAGTCAGGATGTTCGGACCGTGGGATCGAACACAGGACGTCCCAAATCCTTCGCCAAAGCTCTACTATTGAGCTACGGCGGCTTTCTTAGTTACAGAACTGATCTTTTATAGGTACTTTTATGAATGAATATTATATAGTACAAATATTTTCAAAACCCTCAAGATATGTTATGATATTTTATGTTCATCAGATACGAAAATATTAGGACTGTAAATTTATTTCCATTCGTTAGTCCTTGTTTTCTATGGTGTGATTTAAAAATAAAACATGTTTTTAATAACAAATGTTTCATACATTTTAAAATATTAATAGATTGTCGCCCAACCGAAGTATTTGATCCATGTAGTACCCCTTGCCAAATAACCTGTTTAAACAGACACCCAGACTGCCCAAGCATATGTGAACCAGGTTGCATGTGCCAGGAAGGATATGTAAGGGATGATTATACAATGTTGTGTATAAGGGAGGATTATTGCTTGATAGGTAAGTTCTCGAGGTTTAAAAATATTTTAAATTTCTATCGTGTCTAAAATTTTAAAAAATGCTTAGACAATGTTTAATACGAAGGGCGTCGTAAGAAAGCAAGGAGTGTCCATTTCGAGCAATTTTGTACTGTATGGATCATTATATTATTAGGGAAAATTTGAACTACAAATCTGTCAAAGAACGAAGACATTTGAACTCTTAAATGTCCACAAGAAACAGTATTACATATTTGGTAAGCCGTTTGATCACTAGGGATTTAAGGAAATAAAACTTAGCAATGAAACTATTTTGTGACCTTCCTTGTTTTCTCCCGACAATGTTCATTTGAATATATTGAAGATTTATGTTGTTATTGATAGGAAATAAAACAAGCATTTTAATGGAAACCACAGACGGGTTCAAATTATTAAACTTGGTATTCATTTTTCTTAATGATAATTTCCTATATTACATCGGAAACACATTGTATCTAATCCTAGTAACTGCTATTTAATTTCTTTCTAATGTTCAATACCTGTCACTTAAGCTTTTCAAAATCCATAATCAATTTGTGTATGATACGTACAATAACTACATATATATTTTTTTCTACACGGTAAACTTTAGATGAGATATCATTTTAGAATAAAAGTGCGTATGAAAATGATTAATAGATTTCATGGAACCTTTCATTCTTCATCAAATGCTTCTTCCTTTGTGGAATGTTATGTAAAACTTTAGTACATTCTTGCTTCAAGTTACCATTGTTAACCCATAAATTATTTATTACTTCGATCTGTTTCTGTTTCTTATTTAAGGCTTTAAGATTCCTCTGATGAAAGAAAACTTCACTTTGTTGAAAAGCTTCCATCATGAGTATCTTCATTGCCTGTATTAACGTCATTGTTGTGCCCTATTGTGATTTTAAGTATTGGAATACAGTTGAGTTGCTTACACTTAGCGAATTTTTTTCACTGCGTCTTTGTAAATATTAAAGTTATTCATAAAAAAAATAATTATATTCACACTTTATATGAACTTAAGAATATGTTTCTGTTAATAATTGTTCATTCAGTATGCTAATTTTCTTGATCAGTATGATAATATGAGGTTCGTAAATGTCTTTACTTTGATTAAAAGAATGTTTTGTTTCATCGGCACAGAAATTTACGGGTTAGATCTGCTGGAAGGAATTTTACTGATCTTTGAATAAGATAAATTATGTATTGTAATCAAATTGCATTATATAAAGATGTCACATTTCTGATAAATAAGGCGATATAGAAAATGGAAAAGATTGTCTATAGTTGACAATTATTTACTCTGAGGAAACTTAATAGAATGTATCATATTTGACTTTGTGGAAAAGCTAACAACAACGAAGGAAATTCTCTCTTTTTTTGAGGGAATTTAAAAACATTTTACGACCTAAACTGTATTTTTACGTTCAAAGAAGAGATGATTGGTGTCTACTATTGCCATTTAGGCAATCACATGTTTCAGTGTTTGCAAGATATCTTCGCTCAACTGACTTTTGGCTTTAATGTTCTTCTTAAGTATTTTAGTGGGGCGGAATAACATCAAATCGTGCAATTGGTGGTAAAAACTTGAAACTTTGCATAATGAAAGCATAATATATTCTGAACAAATTTTGATATATTGTCATTCCAGATTCTGTTCCATACGCGTATGGCGCCGATTTTTCAACATTACCGCTACAAATACTCAGTGTTTGGAAATTCGCTCTGCTATTTTGTGAAGTTCCTTGGAAGTGCTATTCTCTGCTTTTAAAGTGCATTTTGCTATTTATTAGAGCTCAGTACATCAACTGCATATTTCGGAGCGTTCAGCGAGGTTTGGAGCCCGGGTCTTCCATTTACACAGGATTAGAGATTCTCTTATTTTGAAATGTGAGATAGCCCCATACATCTGTTATCTTAATTACTACATTAAGTATCCTGTATGAGTTTACACGTTTCCTGTATAGCAGGAAGTTTTCCTTATTGCTCTTTTTCATATCTCGTTTCGTGTTTGTAGGAATAGTAAACAATTTGTGT
Source organism: Lepisma saccharinum (assembly GCA_022664845.1). Lineage (NCBI taxonomy): Eukaryota > Metazoa > Arthropoda > Insecta > Zygentoma > Lepismatidae > Lepisma > Lepisma saccharinum. Next base: position 97,786 of record JAGDQP010001810.1, read on the forward strand.
ACAACTCCCGCTAAGTGTCGGTTTCCTATGTAGAAAAACTAGTCTTAATTTGTTTTTGTCTGGATGGGTATTTTATGTATATCTTCCGCTAAATTGGTTTTCCTATGAACTCTATTTATTTAGTCAGTTACTATAAGATTATTTCCATGTCTTCTTTCATCACTTTAAACTATAATTTATACCCATTTGTTTAACTGAGTGGTCTTAGAAAATATGTTATTTTGACAATTATTTTACTTGACTTGGAACATTTTAACTTTGCGGACATCCTCCTGACTTTCTCCGAAATTTGTCTTACTTCACCCTTAGTGGTTTCAATTGTTTACTTCTCTACTACTCTCCCCATTTCTTTGATGGTGTCCAGCTTGGTTACGTTGTGTAAAACCATCCCTCAATCGAAAAACGTAGTTGGATTACATAATCTGTTTTTCTCAGTGGTTTTTTTATGTTGTAGGTAAGCTCCTACATTTCGGCCATAAAATAGCTGATTTTATGTTTGTCAGTGCCAGTTTTCTCTCTCGCTTATGTATATTGTTAATTATGTTATGCTCTATCTTGGTTAAATATTGTAGATTGTCAATTATTTTGTGAAAACTGCTTGCAATAGGTACTTTTTCAAGTTCATCGGTCTCTTATATGAGGTTAACCGTGACCCTTGTAGCAGCCTTATGCCCCACCTAATTTTGTCAAATTACTCCCAATTGTCTCCCAGAAATTCCGTATTAGTTTGTGCAGGCTGTTCTCATAATTTGGGTAGTGTCTCACAGGTAAAATAGCTCTATCTCTTACATTTTGTCCAGTTTTTGGCCGACGGGGTTGAAAAGTTTTTAAGATGTCGGTACCTGGCATTTTGTATCAGAAGAACTCCTAGCTTCCAGTTGTCAGTAAAATGCAATGAAGTTTATGACTCGAGAGAATGGCTAAGCGACTATTAGAAACAGTAACGATTATACTGATAAAAATGACAATGCAACATGCAAAGATAAACCAAGAATGAACCTAGTAGTGCTCTCAGCGAAGATCCTTCTAGAGTATTAAAGATAAGTTTATACGGTAGGATGAACGCAGAAATGTAAGATATATAGTTTAGATTTCGAAGAAAGTAGGAAACAATGGTCGTTATTAGTTCTTGGTTAAGAATAATAGGAAAGAGATGGATAGAGAAACCTAAGGAAGCATTCATTCCATTTGCTGCGATCAAGTCTACTCGATCAAATCTTAGAGCAAGTATTGAAGAATGGACGTGTGAGATAGAAAGGCCGAAGATTTATAATGAACCTTTATGTGAATCAGAGAATATGGGTAAAAGAACAGAAGGACTTTTTGGAGCAAACAGAAATACGTCGAGAACTGAGACAGGGATGGATAGAGCTCGCCCACTTTTTTCTTTAAATATAGCATCCCCTAACAAATTATTAAAATAGCTGATGAATATGGAATCAAAATAAACATAAATAAAATGAAAGGAATGGTAATAGAAAGACATGGATCCATAGATTGGAAGAGAAATAAATGAAACATGCATCCAGATTCAAATATTTGGAAATGTTATAAGAGTATTTGTAGGTATATGAAGTGTGAAAAGGACATAAAGGCGTTCACTAAGAACAATCTTCTCGCGGATCCGTGAATAAAGAGTTGAGGAAGGTATTAACTAAATGTTTTGTATTATTGTGTAGCTTGGAGCATAAACGGGGAAACTATAAGAGTAAAAACTTTGGTAACCTTTATTTTATATGACTCAATCTAATAACTGTTGATTTAGGCCCTTCACGATTATTCGTCACGTTCAAGTTAGAAGACACCCATGTCCCTGCCTGGACTCTAACCCGAGAACTCAGAGTCGTTGACCGAACGCCTTATACCGCTCTGCTACTCAGTCGACCCGAATGAGTAAAGAAAGAAAAATAGAAGGTTTTGAGATATGGATATTGTAAAGAATGTTAAAATCTTCTAGACGCGAAATTAGAAAAAAGTGCTGAATAGAATGGGCGATAGACAAACAACATTGAAACCAATAAAGACGATATAAATAAATTGTAGGACATTGACTTCGTACAGATCGTATATTGCGGTACAGAGTTAAATGTATGGCTGATGAAGATGATGAATAAATTTCGTTGACTATTACGGATAGTAATCTTATGATGAGAAGAAACGTAAAGCGGAAAATGTGGATCAGTTAAGAGGGTTTCCCTTGCCTTCAAGAACATGTTGCTTTCGGCACAACACTAATTATGATGATGGACAAACCTATATATTTAATCTCATTATGTTTCGCATTCCGTGGTCTAATAAGTGAACAGGGAAACACAAGAAGAACGAAAACTTATAATGCGTTTCCCTCCATAGTATCTTTAGAAAATAAGTGAAACATGAAATGTAAATATCAATATATCTAAAACGAACGCCCAGATTCTGTTTGTTACATTTGAGAAAACTAATAAAACCTAAGAAACGTCTCTTTTGACATTTTAAAGAAAGTTAATACTTTCTGAGTAATTGGTAAAAGTTTATAATTACTGTCACTGGTATCGTAGTTTTTTAAAATCGTCGTTAACTCCTTAAATAGTAATCTACTTAAACATGTTACTGATGATTACTTTTAACCCGCATATGTAGCATTCATTCTATGATAAGGAAATATAAATTGATTAAGTAGTTCCGGAGATATTTTTTCTTAATTAGTTTTGAGCCGGCTGCCATGTTGATGATGTCATTACTTAGAGGCGAAAAAGGTGACATCATGGCCACTATGTTTCAGGGTCACTATTGTAATCGATTGATATATATGCTGTGTTTTCATCATAAACTTCAGACGGACTTACATATGCTTCTCAATAATATGTGGGATATGTAAACTAAATAGTTATGCTAGAATTGGTTGAAATAACTGATCGATCTCTTGTTCAACCCAACTCATGTTTCAACCGTATTTTTAATTATACGCATATTATTTATGGATCCATTTATTAAAATCACAAGACGTTGTAATAATATTGTTTTTTATTCTTATTTTTAATTATTTTACAAATGTTTGCCTGGGATACCTTGAGCTTTTTGTACAATGGCACATTGAAATCCATAAAGGAAAGAAACAAACAAAGATAGTCTTTTAATAGTATATTTGCATATATTTTCAGGTAATTTTGGAAGGCGTAGCGGAAGCTTTGAGGGTAAGCTAATAAAAGAATACCTAATTATATATTGCAATTGTTCCCAGTTTTCTTAACAATTATTATCGGGTGAACGTGACTCAGTTGGTTTCGCTATTGGGAGGTTCTCCGAATAATCCCAGCGACTGTCAATGCTGGTAGAGGTTTTACTTTGTTTTTCTCTCAGTTACACCAAGAAATCTTGGGAACTTATCTATTAGCTAGGGCTTGCCGATTACTTTCTCGTATTCCCTCCTACATTGTATTGCAAGCTGAGCCTGTGATGCTTGAATGTCACAAAGAAATCATATTAAATGAAACATTTTTTCAATTTTATTTATGGCTTTTAGGCATTCATGGCTCAGGGTGGAATAGGGAGTGAACAGGACGCCGCAAGAAGTCTGTCAGGATCCATGATGAAGGTATCATCCCGACATTTGCCTAGTGTGCCTGAGGAGAAACCTTGAAATATGTGTCAGAATGGATTTCAACTTTCCTTCCTCTTATCACAATATTTATGTGATTAAATTTTGAATTCTAGCTGAACATCAGTTTAATGAAAGAACTTCAACATTAAAATATAACACTGTTATAATTTACTCTTTAAAGCTTAAAATGCAAACGCAAACGTCTCATACTAATCCTATTGGAAACTTTATCTTGAATTTACTTTATCTTACAACAACAATCTTGAACAATTGTATACAAAGTGTACAGGGAATGATGTGGGGAGAGGGAACAAGTTCACTTTAATAACGATATTTGTACACGTAGCAAGTGTCGTACAATGACAGCTACAAGCTCAAAGGTTTCATCCCAATAGTGCAAACAATCACCAAGTTATAGCGATTTTAAGAATATAAAATACATGAGAGCAATTGTGAGAGTTGACCTGTAAAATGCATTTGACTTGAATTCACGTTTCATGCACTTACTTTCTTCTTCCCCTACAGACTTCATATGTTACAAAATAATCAATTTTGAAATGAAACGTAAAATTCAAAGTGTTCCATGTTTGAAATCAATGCTGGTATTTTAACGTATTGTTTCTGTAACCTCATATGTGGTGTATATGTTTGAAGAAAAATATAACTGCTTTTTAACTTAATACTTGCATTACTTATAGACATATTTCTATTGGATGTGTGTCTATGACGTTTAAAATATGTGTTTCGGAGGTAAATTGCACTATGTCAAATTCTTGCGAAACTGGCCTCGATTGTTTCGTAACTTGAACATGCACTGTTTGAATCATAACTTACCCATTGTTTCCTTTCTAGAAGAATTGAGGATTGATAACAAAACATTGTGAAGCAAAACCTTCAAAGAACATATTTAAATCAATAGATCTTTGAATTCGACTCTAGTTTTGTGAAAAGTAATAGTATAATTTACCTCCGAAGTACACAAATATGCCTATGAAGATTCTATTCTCTTACATAGTGGTATCTTAGCTCAAGAGATTTAATATTCATCATACACTAATGCTGGTAAAGTAATGATTCGACTCTGTTTCTTTTGTTATAGGGCTACATCCAACTTCCGATTCACATCATGGAGGTAATTATAGCAGTAGAAATAATACAAGTTTTGAAGCCAAACAAAATGTATAGAATGATGATGGTCAATTTAAATATAATATATTTAATAAACTGATGATATTTCTAAATTAAATACTCGAACGAATTAGGCTTAATTGCATCTAAAATAGTATAAACATAAATTAACAAGGATGACCTTCAAATTGTTGTAAAAAAATAAAAAAAGTTTTAGTTCATTTTAATATATCATATGAATTATATATAACACATAATATTCACATTGTCTTTAGGGACACATTTAACCTTAATGTGCCTTCATTTAAAATATTTACATTCTTTTCACAATAGATTTATTTAAAAAGTATTATACTTTTAAAGGTTGGAGAAGAAAATGGACTTGGGAAAATTTGAAATTCAGGTCTTTAATTGGCCAATACGATTGCACCTTGACTTATAACAAAGGTTTTACTGTAGCTTTACACTCTGGTAGCAGACAAAATCCATTTGCAAACTATCAAGTAAATCCTTGTTTATCTGACTTACTATCTTTTACAAAGGATATGCATAAAATGAGTTTATATGCGTGTTAACTAGAACATATTACACGAAAGTGAGGCTTCTTTCTTGGAGTTATTTCACTTGTCTATATTGTAAAAATGTTTTTTTTATAATATATTCTTAGCCACTAGAAGACATAATTGAATACTACCACCTGAGACAAAATTGAAATATTATTGATTTAATTAAATATCCTTTATCTTTGAACTCGGTTTAAATTATAAATCGAACAGGAAATAAAATAATATAACTTGTTTTACCATCCCATGAATTAAGTACTGTTGTGTAGATATATCCTCAATACCACTGCTTTCTAAAATTAAATAATGGCATTTTTTGTACACCTTAAATATTTAGCATTTTTTGATTTAGCTTACAATTTGCTATAGTTAAAGACTCAAACAGAATTAAAATTTAAGACATTTTACTCAAAGAAAGTTGATAACACATAAAGTATAATTTGAATATTAGATTTAAATTTTGACATATTTTATGGTAATTGAAATACCATACCTATGCCGACGCCAGACTGTTATATATATATATATATATATATATATATATATATATATATATATAT